>CAUYSK010007458.1:0-16455 GCA_963575035.1 Avahi laniger | reverse complement strand
TCCACTGACGGACGTTTGGGCTGCTTCCACCTTCTGGCTACTGCGAATAATGCTGCTATGAACTCAGGTGTACAAATGTCTGTTTAAGTCCCTGATTTCGATATTCTTGTCCGTATATACTCAAAAGTGGAACTATTGGATTGACTGGAAATTCTATGTTTAGTTTCTTGAGGTGCCTCCCTGCTACTTTGCACAGTGCTTGCACCATTTTACAATCCCACCCACAATGCACAAGGGTCTCAATTTCTCCACCTCCACCCCAACACTTGTTTTTCCCTTTTTTTTTTTTTTTTTTTGAGACAGAGTCTGGCTCTGTTGCCCCAGCTGGAGTGCTGTGGCTTCAGCCTAGCTCACAACAACCTCAAACTCCTGGGCTCAAGCGATCCTTCTGCCTCAGCCTCCTGAGTAGCTGGGACTACAGGCATGCGCCACTATGCTCGGCTAATTTTTTCTATATATATATATACATATTTTTAGTTGTCCAGATAATTTCTTTCTATTTTTAGTAGAGACGGGGTCTCGCTCTTGCTCAGGCTGGTCTTGAACTGCTGACCTTGAGCGATCCACCCGCCTCGGCTTCCCAGAGTGCTAGGATTACAAGTGTGAGCCACCACGCCCGGCCTCCCCTTTTTTTATAATAGCCATCCTAATGGATGTCAAGTGACATTTCACTGTGGCTTTGATTTGCCTTTCCCTAATGATTAGTGATTTTGAGCATCTTTTCATATGTTTGTTGGCATTTATTTAATATATATCTTCTTTAGAGAAATATCTGTATAAGATCTTTGCCCATTTGTAATGGGATTGTTTGTTTCTCTGTTACTGAATTTTAGGAGTTCTGTGTATGTTCTGGGTATTAATCCCTTACCAGATGTGTGATTTGCAAATATTTTCTCCCATTCCATGGGTTGCCTTTTACTTTGTTGATAGTGTCCTTTGATGCACAAAAGTTTTTAATTTTGATGAAATCTAATTTATCCATTTTTTCTTTTGTTGCTTTTGCCTTTGGTGTCGTATCCAAGAACTCACTGCCAAATGCAGTGCCATGAAGATTCTTGCCTCTGCTTTCACCTAGAGTTTTAGCATTTTGGCTCTTCCCTTTAGATTTTTTATCCATTTTACCTTAGTTTTTATGTACGATATTAGATAAGAACCCAACTCCATTCTTTTGCATGTGTATCCAGTTTTCCCAGCACCATTTGTAGAAAAGACTGCCTTTCCCTATTCAATGATCATGGCACTCTTGCTGAAATAATTTTTTTCAAAGAGTAAAATTACAACTTCATAAAAAATAAAATAAATACATTTAAAATATTTTATTTAACTCAATAATGAATGATAAAAGTCAATAAGATATTACCAGCAGTTTAAAGGAGAATTTGAAGAACAGAAATATATATGGACCATGAAATTAATTTACACACACACACACATATACATATATATATACATGTACACAAAATTGGCTCTTTTTTTGGTGGAGTATGTATTAGTTTCCTATTGCTGCTGTAACAAATTACCACAAATTTAGCAGCTTAAAACAAAAAATTTATTATCTTGCAGTTCTGGAGGTTAGAAGCCTGAAATGGGCTGGCAGCCTGAGTCCCTCCTAGAAGCTAAAGGAATCTCTGTTTCTGTGTCCTTTCCAGCTTCCTTATTCCGGAACCAGGCTATCCTCAGTCTCCGGCTCATGACCCCGACCTCTCCAACCTCTGCTTCTGCTGCCACTTCTTCTTGTCTAACCCCAGCCCTCCTACCTCCCTCTTGTATTAACAGGACCCTTGTGATTGCACTGGGCCCTCCTAGATAATTCGGGATAATCTCCCCTCAAGATCTTTAACTAAGTTCACATGCAAAGTCCCTTTTGCCATGTAAAAGGTTACAGGGATTCGGATGCGGACTACCTTGGTGGTCCGTCATTCTGCCTACCGCAATGGGGAATCAAGTGTTCCTTCCACCAGAAAGAATTAATTTGCACATCTACAAATAAAAATCATTTGCATTGCTACCAGTTATCTCCAACTTACAAAAATATAAAATAGCACAAAGACAATGAAAGGTACAAACCCAGAAGCGGGTAATCCAGAAGGGACGCTTGCTTTTCCACTGTGCTCCAAAGCATGGTTTTCCATTGAGGATACCCGATAATCCTTTTGGTCCATTTCAGAGTCTTCCACAGCTTTTCCTGAAATCTCTAACCTGTTTTATCCCTGTATTTCTACGTCATGTTTTTTCTAACCTCATATGCTTTACGGCATTTTCTGCTGTCTACTCTTCCTTGAACTCTTTTCGATTTCATGTTCATTTCTGAAACAGGTTTGTCTTTTCCATTTCTGTGCTAACCTCTACCAGTCCATAATGTCCACCTGCTTTCTGGTCATCCTCTGTCCGGATATTTCTCTTCTGAGTTTTTAATTTCTGATTTGTAGCCTTTCTTTATAGCTGCAACTACTTCTTTGAGGCTTTTTCTTAATACATGTTGGAAAGTTGGATGCAATTTTCCTCCACTTTGGCAGCATTTTTCTGATGCCCATTTTCTTCGTTTGCAGGGAAATTCTGTTGCTCCTCTTCGGGATTTTCCTTTGGTATGCTGTATAAGTTTGAAGTTAGACTTACTAGATTACTGATATTGGGGTGAGTTTTATTTTCCTGGACCAGCTGTTAGGAAAATCCTGGGAGCTGGTGGTGCTGAGCGACACGCCTTCAAGGCATCCTCCTCTATAGCTGTGAAGAATAGTTTCTTTTCTTTTTTCTTTCTTCCCTTTTTTTTTTTGAGACAGATCTTACTATGTTGCCCAGGCTGGCCCAAACTCCTAGACTCAAGCAATCCTCCCACCTCAGCTTCTCAAGTAGCTGGGACTACAAGAACATGTCACCATGCCTGGATGACAGTTTCTTTTACCTATGTCTCTACAGAGCCAGGATCCTTCCTAACTCACAAATATGTGGAAATCAAACAACACACTCCTCAATAACCAATGGTTCAGCTGGACGTGGTGGCTCACGCCTGTAATCCTAGCACTCTGAGAGGCCGAGGCGGCAGGATCGTTTGAACTCAGGAGTTCGAGACCAGCCTGAGCAAGAGCGAGACCCTGTCTCTACTAAAAATAGAAAGAAATTAGCTGGACAACTAAAAACATATAGAAAAAATGAGCCGGGCATGGTGGCGCATGCCTGTAGTTCCAGCTACTCGGGAGGCTGAGACAGGAGTATCACTTGAGCCCAGGAGTTTGAGGTTGCTGTGAGCTAGGCTGATGCCACGACACTTTAGCCTGGGTGACAGGGCAAGACTCTGTCTCAAAAAAATAAACAAATAAATAAATAACCAATGGCTCAAAAAATGTATCTTAAGGGAAATCAAAATGTACTTTGAGATGAATGGAAATGAAGGCATGACCTATCAAAATTTATGTTATGCAGCTAATGCAGTGCTTAGAGGGAAATTTATAGCTGTAAAAAACCTGTATTAAGAAAGAAGAAAGATCTCAAATCAATATCCTAACATTCTACCTTAAGATATTAGAGGAAAAAAAACCACAAACTAAGCCCAAAGGGGGGCTTCCTCCCTCACCAGCAGCTGCTGCCCCAATGGATACTGCATCTCCTGCCTTCCGAAGGAATCCACCCTCTTCCCAAAGTGGCTCTGCCGAAGTGGGCCACTTCTGAGTCCCCTCGGGCCCTACCCACACCTTCTCTTAACCTCCCCAGCTGATTTTCAATCTCGTTCGCAGCATTTCCGCCTTGGAGTGGAGCCCTCTCCTTCTGTGACCTGCTCGTTAGGCTCCTCCTTGCTCCCGTTCTTCTCTGCCACACCTGCTGCCCCGCTGCGACTGCCTGGAAGATTCCACTGGTTTTGAGAACTTTGGGCCCCGGTTAAATGTAATTTTGAGTTTTCCTTTGTATTCTAGAATCACTGAAGCTGCAGGATTTTTTGTTACTTGGGGGACAGAGGGAGGTTCAGGATCCTCACTGCTCTGTGTGGCTTTTAGAACAGAAAAGGCAAGATCTGGAACTAAGCTGTTGCCAAACTCCTGCCAGAACCCGAGCGCCCTTCCAAATGCTCCTGAACTTTTATTTCCAAGCAACTCAGTCTTGACCACAGCTTGTGTAAGAAGTGCACAGGGGGGCTGTCCCTGCCCTCGGGATCGGGGTGCTCCCAGGTTTCACTCATGACGATTCTCTCACCAAAGAACAGAGGACATCGCCCCTTGCATACTCAGCACATTTTTGCTGGGGTCACTGAGCCGGGGTACATATGACAGTTCAATTCTGATGCCACCCACTGAGAGTTAGTATCAGCCTCCACGTGGTAAAGGCGCAGTCCCCAACAAGGCTCCCTTACTTTAGACACCAGTTGCAAGTGCAGTGATCCCGAGGTCACCTGCACTTATGACCAGCTGGCTTCAAATCTGGCGGTTCTCCTAACACCCTCAGGCTCAGTAATTCACCAGAATGACTTGTGGAACTCAGGCAAGTACTATAGTTACCCTTTTAACATAAAGAGTACAAATCAAAACCAGCTAAATGAGATACACAGGGCAAGGTCTGGGAGGGACTCGAACACAAAGCTGCCACGTCCTTTCCCCTGGAGTCAGGACACATCACTCTCTCAGCACCTAGATGCGTTTACCACCCCGAGAAGCTCACCTGAGCCTCAGTGCCCAGAGTTTTTATTGCGGTTGTACTGCAGGGCAAGATTGGCTGAATCGTTGTCCACATGGGTGAACTCAGTCCCCAGGTCCTTTCTCCTCCCCGGAGGTCGGAAGGTCAGGCCAATGTCAACGGCCCAAAGCCCAGCCCTCTAAATCCCATGTCTGGTCTTCCTGGCATGATCAACTCCCATCCTGAGTCTCGACAGCATAAACTCAGATGTGGCCCAAGGGCCACCATGAATAACAAGGACATTCTTGTCACTTGGAAAATTCCAAGGATTTTAGAAGCTTCATCCTATAAATCCTAGATAAAAAAACAGACAAATTCTTTACTATGAAACTCAGGAAGTTTCTGATAAATATGCCTAAGACAGTGAAAGGCTGGAACTTGTCAGAACAGCCAAGGGGACCTAGGAAGCAAGCTTGGGAAAGAAAGGATGGAGGAGGGAGGGCTGTCTCTCCAGAGAGCTACATGGAGGGCTGTCGTGGGACTTACTCCTCTGGGCCTCAGAGCGTGGACTGCAAACAAGCACCTCTGGGTCCAAGAGACACCATTTAGCAGACAGTAACGCTCCGTCCTAGCTGAAGGCAGTGACAGGCCACCCTGTCAGCCAGTGACCACCGTCTCTGCAGGCGCCCTGTCTCTCAGGCGACGTGGGCTCTGGAAGACCTGCTCCGGGGCAGGGACCGGTGACGGCTGAGGGGCACCACCACTTGCAGAGGCTCGACACGGTGCCCGGACCCCAGCGTGCACTCGGCAGACGTTCCTTGTTGCACCGTCTGACTGCCCCTCCGCGTGCGGGAGAGAGGCAGGGCTGGGGTGACCGCAGGGCGCAGCGCAAAACCGAATAGCGGACACTGTGAGAGGCCCTCCACTGCGACCCCTCTGGGAGGACCTCAGTGGCCACCTTTCCTCCTCACGCTGCCTCTTGTCGTGGGCGGGGTCCCCTCCTCTGTTCTCCTCTCGCAGCGTCAGCCCGTCGTCCTCTACACGGTCCCAAACAAAGCTCCAGGAGACCCTCTGCTCGACCTCTCTGTGAAGGGGCTTCGTGGATGCGATTCGCATCTACAGTCAGGTGGCTTTAAGTAAAGGAGATTTCCCTCGCCAACCTGGCTGGGCCGCCCTGACCGAACGAAAGGCCCCGTGAGCCGAGCTGGGGCTTCCCCAAGGAAGAAGAAATTCCGCCTGTGGACAGCAGCGCCGGCTCCCGCCCGAGCGCTCCAGCCGGCCCCACGGCTGCGTGCACCAGTTCCTCGCAACAAATCTCTCTCTCTCTCTGGGTACACACATGCACACACGTGCACACGGCTCTGTGCCTCTGGCAGACCCCTGACCAACCCACCACCTCATAAAATTAATTAAACCCAAACTCATCGTTCTCCCTCCCTCTGCCCCCACCGGGCACCCTCCCAGTGGACAGCGTGACCTGCCTTGCCACCGCCCACGCCAGAGGCACGGGGCCTGCTTGGACTCCCCCTCACTCCTACGGCCAGTGGGCCCGGCCCCTCCACCTGGGCCCCACCTGTTCTCCCGCTGGCTGATCACTGCGGGCGCCTCACGGATTCTCTGTCCCTGTGACAGCCTCATCCACCCACTGAGAGCCGTGTCCCGGTACAAGCCCGTCCTGGGGCGGCACAGAGCCACGGCCCCAGCCTGGCAGGTTCTCTCACCTCAGCCGCTGTGACCGCCCGCCAGGTATCGGCCTCCCTCCACCCCGGCTGGCCACGGGCTCCTCCGAGTGTCCAGAACACTCAGCCTCTGGGGGGCGATGGTCGGTCACTCAGTTCCTACTTTGGAGCCTACGCAGTACGTGCCCAAAAAACATCTGCCTGAGGAGCGAGGAACAGCCCTGCCCCTCTCTGCTTCTCCCTTCACTGGCCATAACATGGGACCAAAGAAACGCGCTGAATGCGTCTGAGATTACATGGGAATTTCTCCGTTTCTGTTCATGACCTAACAGCAGATGATTAAGGCAAAGAATATTTTGCCCCTTAAGAAAACTAAATCTGCTTTTGACTCACATGCGGTCTTAAATTGAGCTGTATTTTTTGTTTCCCAGCGGCGCTTGTTTCCCCGAGTGGAAAGTATGTTCCACTCTGTCGATTCTTCAATACGTCCAAGAAGAACATCTGGCTTCAGGGCCACTTCTTTGGGGTCTTAAGCAGTTAGCAAGAGCCTCGTTCTGCCCCTGGTCCTCAGCCCTGCCGCTCGTGACCTCGGGACTGTGCTGGCGGAATCCACGAGGCAGCTCCATTTCCACAGCCGGAGCCCGAGGCCCTGACCCCAGGCCTTTCTCTCCATCCCCGTCATGGAAGTCTGCTCAGTGTCAGCTCCTTAGACAAAGCCCACGGTTTGCCAGAACCCACCCTGGGGCCCGAACCCCATGTCCAGTGTCCCCAGTAGCACCAGGCTGCAAACACGCCCAGAAACGCTTGCTAAAAATGCTCGTTGTGAACTTGGACCTGGCTTTGCGGTCTTTCTCCGGTTGAGAGCCCGTGTTCCCCCTGCCGGAGTCCGAATTCCCAGCACCCTGTGGTAACCTACGCTCACGGGAAAACCGAGGCACAGTGATTCAGCCGACATTGTGGGCTGCGGCGGGTAAGCCCCACAAGCACAGGCTTCCCGAGTTCGTTAAGTGAAAAGACCAGATCAAACATAGATGTCAGACCCTGGGTTCTAAGGGCCAGGCGCCCATGACCCTGAGGAGAGGCTCCTTTGGCCCCCGCGGGAGGAATCCCCTCTTTCGGTTGCGGAAGCGTCCTCCGGCCACCGTGGCAGGAGGCCGGGCCTTGGCCCCCCGAGCTGCAGCCTCCCTGGCAAGAGACACGCACTCTCCCGGCACCTCCCCACCCCCGCGTTCTGAGCGACTGCCATTGACTTGGAGACAAAGCCAGACTTTTGTGAGCCCAGAACTTTAAGGCTCTCTCAAGTGGAGATCAGACTCGCAAGGGGAGTAACCGAGCACATTCTAAAAGCTCTACTAACTGAAAGAAGCGGAAGGGGGCCTCCTGCTCCATCACCAGGCTGCCAACAGCAAGGCAGGTGAACCAGCGCGAGCCACCTGGCTGCTGTCCCCGGCCCCCGCGGCCACTGCCATGGAAACCGCACACAGCAGCAGCGAAGCTACCGCCTGGGCAAGGCCACCGGCAGTAGAAAGCAGCTGAGCAAAGCCTCGGGAAGCTGGCCTTCTTTTCTGAGGTCTGACAGCCCTGCTTCATGGTGTCTGGGACAAGGAATTGCCCCACTAATAGCTGCCTCTCCCTCGAAAGTGGGGAATGGCGTTGCACTTAGATTCGGGGATAGGAATCCTGTTCAGAGGCACCAGCTGCTCTGTGAGCTTGAAGTGAGTCACCTGGTGTCCTGGTTACTCTGTGCTGAATGACTAAGGTAAGGGCAGCTCTTGAGCAGCCAAGTGGGAAAGCAGCCCCCCAAGGCTCGCAGTCAGGAGGGATCAGAGAGCGATTACCCCTCCTGGCGAAGGATTTCCACCTCCCACCCCCACCCCGTCCCTGTGATGTGGCTGAGGACGGCTAAGCAGCAGCGTGGCACCTGTATGACCACAGCAAGCACAGCAGGTCACCGTCGGAATTAAAAGTTAGTCCCCCTGTGGTCCCTTCCCATCCTGCACAGGTCACTGGAATGAAAATCTGCCTCGCTGGAGTTCTAGCCATCTCCTTCCTCCTCTGTGAAACCTCCATGGCTGCCCAGAGCCCACGGGAAAAGCCCAAAGCTCCGAGTGTGAACAGCTCACGTTCTCTGCAATCTGGCTCTGACCTCCCTCCCGCTGCTCGACAGCTTGAACCTGGACCCCGGCCAGCCGGCCTTCACATCGTCCCCGAAATCTGCAGTGTCCCCATCAGCGAGTTCTCTCCTGAAACACCATGAAGCAAGCATAGCACATCGTCTACTCATGAGTGGCTTTCCTTGTGCTCACGGAAACTTTGATAGAACCCAAGAACACAAACAGCCCTGCAGTGAAAAGGTACAAGTATTATAATATTTGGTACTAGATGACAAGAAAGGGCTCTCTCAGACACTGTTGGGAGAGGGTGAGGTGGTATGACCCATGCAAAGGGACAGCTGGCAAAATCTGCCAGAATTATAGATGCAAGTACCCTTTGGCCCAGCAAGCCCACTTCCAGAAATCAATTCTGCAAATGCCCCTGCACGCATGCAAATGGCGGGTGTACACCATCATCCACCGGGGCATTCGCTGCAATGGTAGAAGACTAGAAACACCCCGAGTGGGCATCAACAGGGATGGTTAAAGTGCTATGACCTACCCACATGTGGGACACTGAGCACCGCAAAGACGGCGGCAGAAATCGCTGTGGGCCTGCAGGGAAGGTCTCCGGGATACGTGGCTGAGAGCGCGGCACACCGCCTTTTTAGGGAGGAAAGTAAGAACACGCGCTCACATGTAACTGCATGAGGAAACACCAGACATGTAAATAAGACTCTAATAAAAACAGTTATCTAGAGGGGGAGGTGACGGAGAGGAACTAGCAGATGGGAATATCTGTTTGTATCGTTTTGATTTTTTCAACTATGTCATGTATCTCCCGTTTGAAAGTGAAACATAATTTTAAGGAGGTTATATCTATACAAGCATAAAACATTTTTCAATTCGGTAACTTCACAAAAAGAAGAAAAGTTGGGCTCCACTTGCTGGATGATCCATGGAATCTTCCACCTCTTCTTCCCTACAGAAAGCTGCCTTGGGGGAAAGCGTATTGTCCTATTCACCTGTGTGTGACGGGGACCAAGTGTGTGGCAGGTGTTCAACAAGTATCCATGGAATACATGGGTGTTGTTTTGTGGAAATCGACAGCCATAGACAAAATGCCAACTAAGGCACTGGTGCACATGATCAGGACTGTTCACTTTATTTAACGAGAATCACCATAGTGACGGGAGACAGCGAGAGAGATGGCATCGCGGTTGCTAATGACAGCAGCAGCCTGGGGCTGGCGGCCCCGAGGCAAAGCCCGCACCGTATCTGAGCTAGGGGCTCATCACCGCCTGCAACTTTATGCTTTGGGGGGATTTTTTTTCCGGTAAAATTTTATTCGTTTTAACAGCAAATGTTGAAAATGTTTAAATATGCATTCTCCCCTAAAATGTGTAGCTGTAATATAGGAGACTTGGTTTTCTTGCCATTTTTCCTCTGCTGATAAAAAAAAAAAGAAAGAAAAAAACAGGAAGTGGAATCTGGTTTATATATAATTTGTCGCACATGTAATAGATCCAGCTTTGTAAGCACTCCAAGTTTTCATTAACTCTGCTGAAATATATTTACATTAAGAAATCTCTCAGCCCTAATGTCGTTAGTTTCAAACTTCCCAAGTTGTTTTGCTAAAAATGCAGATCAGAGCCAGATGGAGGACCCAGCACCCCATTTGACCTCCCTTCTAACCACAACCCCATAAATGACAGAAAAGTCATCTCTACTTAGAAGAAGCACAGAAGGGAAAGAACGGGAAAGGAAAAGGAAATGCATAATGTCATGGGAAAATAGGGAAGGTCACCGTCATTGGGGCACAGCATTCGCCCCCATCTGAATCTGAGAGTGTGAACACTTGGTCCAGGGAGGCAAGACGGTCTACCCAGTGACTGCTGGCTCTCTGTCCCCAGGAAGGACAGGGACTCCTACATTACCCTGAGGACTACAGCCTGCCCCACCCTGGTAATCATCACAGGTGGGTATGATCGATAAAGCAAGCAGGGTAATAGGACTTCTTAGATATAAAGATGGGCAGGTGGCCAAGAATCTACAAACATTTGAGAAAAACCAACTCTGATAACATGACAACAAACATAATATTGAAAATTATAACCAAAAGAAGTAATAGAGAAAATAAAGAAGACATGTTAATAGATGAAATTTCTATCTCCTGAGAGATAATAGAGGATATTTCATCCATGAAAATAATTGCAAATACTAGAAACTGAAGATTAATTTCAAAAACTCAATAAGCCAGGCAATATAGTGAGATCTCATCTTTTAGGGGGAAAAAAAGCCAATAGACAGGATGGATAGCAAAATAAAATATGGCTAAGGAAAATCAGTGACATGGAAGATCAAACCAAGATCTTCCTAAAGCTTAGTGTAACAGACAAAGAAGCAGACAATGTCAGGAGACGTGGGGGACAGACTGAGAAATTCCAATATCGGCATAATAGGAGGTCCAAAAGGAGAGAACAGAGAACATGGGAGTGAATAAATACTCAAAGAAATAATGGCACGCGCCAGGTGCAGTGCCTCACGCCTGTAATCCCAGCAGTACGGGAGGCTGAGGCGGGTGGTCACCTGGGACCAAGGGTTCCGGGCTGCACAGAGCTATGATTTTCCAGAGCTGAAGAGAGACACTGGTCTTTGAGTCGATCAGTTCCATTCAATATCAGGCAGATCAAATGAAAAGTAAAATGGAATTTTAGAAATCTAGGCACATTGCGGTGAAATTTTGGAATACCAAGGATGAAAGGAAATGCGAACAGCTTTCAGAGAGAGAGAAAATAGGTCATCACGATAGAATGAAAGCCAGCTTGACATCAGACTTATCATCAGTCGTGGGTGCTAGAAGACAGTAAACAGTTTCCCTAATGGTCCGAAGGAAAAATTATTATTATTTTTTTTTTTTTTTTGAGACAGAGTCTCACTTTGTTGCCCGGGTTAGAGTGAGTGCTGTGGCGTCAGCCTAGCTCACGGCAACCTCAAACTCCTGGGCTCAAGAGATCCTCCTGCCTCAGCCTCCCGAGTAGCTGGGACTACAGGCATGCGCCACCATGCCTGGCTAATTTTTTCTCTATGTATATATTTTTAGTTGTCCAGCTAATTTCTTTCTACTTTTTAGTAGAGACAGGGTCTCGCTCTTGCTCAGGCTGGTCTCGAACTCCTGATCTTGAGCAATCCACCCGCCTCAGCCTCCCAGAGTGCTAGGATTACAGGCGTGAGCCACTGCGCCCGGCCAGGAAAAATTATTTTTAACCTAGAATCCAATACTAGTCAAACCAGCACCAAGTGGATGCGAAATAAAGATATTTTCGCCCACACATAGGTTCACACTACCTATAAACTCCCCCAAAGAATACAAGAAAGTAAAAGAAATAGAATATAATAAGGTAAAAAGTTAGAGTTGATATATTAAGCTATTTTTAAAATACTAAATTTCAATCTGAGATTAAAATTTCGAATGAGTTCAGTGTGGTGGGGAGCTGATCGCAGGCAGGGCGGGAGCAACGGGGGAACGCAGCACCACACTCCCAGCACGGACGTCAGTGTCCAAATGCAAGAGCAGGTCTGCTTCCAAATTAGCCAGTCAGAGCTGCTACACTTCCGAAAACAGGTTAATCTGGGATCCTTAATAAACTAGACAGGTGCACTAAATAATTGGGCCAGTTCTGCTCTAAGTTAATGAAAGTGTTTGCAAATCGTGTGTCCGTGAACTCACTCAAGGGCAGGGGAAGAGGGAAACACATCTAAGGAGTTCATTTACATGATCACGTATCCTCTTCCGCTCCCCTTAAACGACGCTAAATCAGCTCACATGAGCCGTAGAGAGGCCTGCACGAGAGCCAGACTGCCCGTGACCAGGAGCTGCGCGGGGAAAGCCGAACCCAGGCAGGTTCTCCCAGAGAGAGGACCGAGCCGCTGGGATGTGAAAAACAGGAATTCCTGGCACCGCAACATGTTAAGTTAACAGAAATCTCTCCTTCTTCCTTCCAAGTCCACGAAAGAACTTCCTCTTAACTTACGAGGGCAGGAGACAGGGCTCAGCAGACATGACGTGAGCCAAGACTTGAAATGTGCTCGTGTGGGGAGACGCTCCCACCCAGGCCCCCGCTGGTCCAGGGAGCAGGACGGGAGACAAGGGTGGCAGAGCCGCCCAGCCAACTCGCAGACTCACGAGGAAGAAATCAGTGTTCATGCTGTCTCGCATCGAGATCGGGACGCTTGTTATGCAGCGTAACTGTGGCAGTAGCTGATTGATGCTTGGGTGCAGGCGCCACCACAGCAGACGCGAGGAGCGATCCTGAGCCCACACATCACAATGGTAGCTCTCCCCAGAGACAGAATTCCACTTGGGCCAGGCTCAGTGGCCCGCACCCGCAGTCCCGGCCACTCGGGGCTGAGGCAGGAAGATCCCTTGAGCCCAGGAGTTTGAGGTTGTTGTCAGCTAGGATGATGCCACGGCACTCTAGCCTGGGCAAAAGAGTGAGACTCTGTCTCAAAAAAAAACAAAAACAAAAATGTTTTAACTAAAGGAGCCATAGAAAGGAGTACACAATTGATAATACAGATTTGTGAAATTCAAAACCAGAAAAAGAAAGTGCAAATTTTTAAAAACTTGTGTATGGAGTTGGATACTACATCCGGGCTAAAGCGCAGACAGGTCCAGCTGTGGAGCTGCACAGCTCTCCAAGACGCCATGGGCCCTCAGCGGACAAAGCCCTTCCCTCTCACGGGAGATCTGAGAACACTCTGCATGGGCCCAGGGCCCGGCACATCTCTGGGATTTTCCCAGATGCACCAAGGGAAAGAACTTCCACTGTGTGCAGTCCCGTCTGACCTGTCTGCCGTGGTAGGGAGCCAGCCGAGGAAGGCAGCCGGCGGGGGGTCAGAGGGCTCGAGCCACAGAGCAGGGGCAGCTGGAGGCTGGGCGGACCTGGGAGCTCCCTCCACTGGCTGCTCTGCTCACCTTAGCTCCCCTCGAGGGTCTCAGGTAACTCTGCAGGTCACTGATCCATCTGCCGTGAAGAGTTGACCGTGGGCCAGGCCAGAGTCTCTCGCATGGGGAGAGCCTGGCGCACAGGGAGGGGCGCAGCTGGCCGCCGGGGCTAAGGAAGTGGACACCGTGGGGCGGCGGCGATGGACAGCCACGGGGTTCAGACAGAGCCTGATTCAGCCTTCCCACGATATGTACATATTTCAAAACATCATGTCGTACGTCATAAATACATACAATTTTTCTCAATTAAAAAATAAGTCTAAAGAATTCAAACTGCTCAAAATAAAAAAATTAATTTTAAGAAATAAAAATAAATCCACTGCATATTAACATAAATTATATTTTTATGAAAAATAACTATATCTTCTAAAAATATCTGTGAGAAGAGTGGCAGGGTTCACATCTGCAAATCTCTAAAGAGACGCCGGCTCAGCGGAAGAGAGCAGATTCTCAGATCTCCTTTGGCCTTCCGTCTGTTGCAATGACACACATCATGCGGTCTCTGGAAAATTCCATTGTACACTCATGGGAGAATGAGAATGAAGAAAGGCGAATGACATCTTAGGAGTATGAGGAAAATAGTTTTAGCCACACTTCGAGAACTACCAGCATGGAGTATTAGCTGTTGCTAACACAACCGTATAAAAACAGGCAAATAAAAGTTTCCGAGTGAAGGTGTCGTGATGCCACTTAGTGGTGTGTCTGGTTATTGCAGCTCCTGGTTTCCGAGCTCGGGTGTGGGGGTGTGTGCATGACCGGTGCGCGGGCACGTGGGGTGTGTGTACGTGTGTACACATGTGCGTATAAAGGGCGTGTGTGCATGTGATGGGGTGTGAAATGTGTGTGCAGGCAGCGTGTACACGTGGCTGTAGGCCCGTGTGTTTTATGTGGGATATATGTGTATGCAGGCCGTGTGGGGCATGTGTGTTCACATGCGTCGTGTGCACACGAAATGTTATATGTACACGCGATGCATGCGTTTGGTGCCAGTGCGGAGTGTATACGTGCATGTGATGTGTGCACGTCGTGTGTGGGTGGGTTGCATTGTGTAGCGTGTGTGCAGTGTGTGTTGCTGCAGTGCGTGTGTGTGCGTGTGCTGTGTGTGCATCGTGTGTGGGATGTGTTGTGTGTCTGTCTCGGGGGAGTGTGTGTGTGTGCACGTGGTGTGTGCTTCGGACTCATACGTGGAAGAATGTCATTATTGATAACATTTCACCGCCTTCCACATGTGCGCCTGCTCTGTGCTGACCCTTTAATATTGAGAAAACGTGCGCTAAGCTGCTCAGGGAGCACCGGCAGGTGCAGGTCCTCAGGAGACGTTCGTTCTCCAGCAGTTTCATCTCCCCGCCTCGGGAACTGGACGTTGCCCCCATTCTGCAAAGACTCTCGGAGATGGCGCGCTTCGCTTCCCCCGAGAAGTGGAGGATCCTGGATTCAGTTTGGATCTTCTGATCACCGAGGAATTTATTTAATCATCTTGTACTAATGTTACAAAAATTAGGGTTAAATGTTGTTAGTTGTAACATTAACATTAAATGTAGCATTAAATGTAATGTAACAGTGTAACATAAATGTTATAAACATTTAAATGTTATAAAAATCCTCTAAGTTATAAAAATTGTTTATAAAGTATGATCAAAAATGTATAAAAAGACAAACAAATTTCCGAATAGAAACAGTACGACAGCAGCACCCGGGCCACGCTCCCTGCTCAGGGCCCTCTGCGCGGGGCGCACGCTGTGTGCACGGCTGGAAAGGCAGAAACAGCCACTGCGGGCACTGGTCATGGGGGGCACCGTGCCAGACATAGGCGGTCCCCGGTTGCAGACGACCTGACTTACGGTGTTCCGAACTTATGAACAGGCTCCTAAGGCTCCCCGTAAGGGTGAGCTATAATTAAATAGTTAAATTAGTAATTCAAAAATTAGTTTGTTCCACGCACGCAAGCACGCCCGCACGGTGGCTAGCCTTGTTGTTTACGCGGCCGTTCACGCCCGGCGTCCCTTTCATCCTAGCTGTTCTTTCTGATCAGGATTTGTGAGTCTGTGCTCACCAGGCCTCGAAAGTGGAAGTCCACTGCGAGGCCAGGTGAGGCTGCAGCAAAGAGAAAGGTGAGGACAATGGAAACAAAAGTAGAAATACAATAATTAAGTGTTCAGAGAAGGGCCAGACGCCATCATTCACTGGGAAAGCACTAGGCTCCAGCCACTGGACTATCAGAGCAGCTATGAAGGATAAAGTGAGGATAACGCAACGTGTGGAAGGCAGCGCTCCAATGAAAACATCAAGTATTACTAAACAGCCTAGCGGATTAATCATTGAAATGGAAAGGTTGTTACTGACTGGGTTAGAAGACCAAAATAAGTGTAACTTTCCTGTTAGCAACATTGATGCAACATTAGGTGAGTGTTAACTTTTTTTTTTGGAGACAGAGTCTCACTGTGTTGCCCTGGCTAGAATGAGTGCCGTGGCATCAGCCTAGCTCACAGCGACCTCAGACTCCTGGGCTCAAGCGATCCTCCTGCCTCAGCCTCCCAAGTAGCTGGGACTACAGGCATGTGCCACCATGTCCGGCTAATTTTTTCTATATATGTTTTTAGTTGTCTAGTTAATTTCTTTCTATTTTTAGTAGAGACGAGGTCTCGCTCTTGCTCAGTTTGGTCTTGAACTCCTGAGCTCAAACAATCCATCTGCCTTGGCCTCCCAGAGTGCTAGGATTACAGGCGTGAGCTACCGTGCCCAGCCGAGTGTTAACTTTTAATACTCTTTTTTGAAATCTCTCCTATCTCCTATCTAAACCTTTTGTATGAGTTTGTTTTTCTGTTCTGTTTGTTTGAATTAAAGGAAAGAGCACAATAGTTTCTGTAACTTATTACGATACAGGGATATTATTATTACAGTATTATTATTATCATCACATATGAGGCATAGCATTGTTGTTGTCATATTATAACCTACACGTGCTGTTCATCAGGGATCCGAGCTACACACGGATCTGACCAAAAGACATTCTCAGGAACGTGCCTCATCCACCGGTAACCCAGGGACTGCCTGTACTTTCGCATTCAAGTAT
>CAUYSK010007457.1:0-48734 GCA_963575035.1 Avahi laniger | reverse complement strand
ATTCCATTTTACCTCCTTTGTTGGCTTTTTTTGCTATAATGTTTTGTTTCATTAGGTGATTCAGTGTACTTGCAAGTAATATTACTTCAAGAAAACACCTTTGTTTTCTTCTCCCATTCTTTACTCTTTTGTCATGTCACTTTTTTTTTTTTGTTTTGTTTTGTTTTTTTTGAGACAGAGTCTCACTGTGTTTCCTGGACTAGAGTGCCATGGCGTCGTCCTAGCTCACAGCAACCTCAAACTCCTGGGCTCAAGTGATCCTCCTGCCTCAATCTCCCAGGTAGCTGAGACTACAGGCATGTGCCACCATGCCCGGCTAATTTTTTCTATATATTTTTAGTTGTCCAATTAATTTCTTTCTAATTTTAGTAGAGACAGGGTCTCACTCTTGCTCAGGCTGGTTTCGAACTCCTGAGCTCAAACGATCTGCCCACCTCGGCCTCCCAGAGAGCTAGGATCACAGGCGTGAGCCACCGCGCCCGGCCTTGTCATGTCACTTCTGCATGTTATAAACTCGACAGTATTTTGTTGCTAATTTTTTAAAATAGTGAATTATCTTTTAAAGAGATTTAAAATATGTAAGAAAAGTATCTCTTATATTTACCCACATAATTTACTATTTCTGGTGCTTTTCATTCCTTTCTGTTAATGCAGATTTTCCATCTGGTATTGTTTCTTCTGCCTAAAGAATTTAATTTCCTATCATGTAGGTCTGCTTGCTACAAAATCTTTAAGCTTTCCTATATAGGTTGAGTATCCTTTATCTGAAATGCTTGGGACCAGAGGTGTTTCAGATTTTGGAATTGTTTAATTTTGAAATATTTTCATATACATAATGAGATATCTTGGGGAGGGGACCTAAATCTAAACATGAAATTCATTTGTGTTTCATGTACACCTTATACACATAACCTGAAGGTAATTTTATACACTATTATTAATAATTTTTTGCATGAAACAGAGGTTGTGTACATTGAACCATCAGAAAGCAAAGGTGTCACCATCTCATGTCAGCATTTAAAGTTTCAGATTTTGGAGATTTTGGATTTTGGATTAGGGATGCTCAACCTGTTTCAGAAAAAGTATTTAACTTGCCTTCATCATTGAAAGATGTTTTTGCTCAGTTGCTAGGTTGGCAGGATTTTTTCCCCTTCGAGTACATTAAAGATTTTGCTGCACTGTCATCTCTTGTGTTGTTCACAAGGAGAAGTCTGCTGGAATCTTAACTTCGCTCCTCTGCATAAAATGTAGTTTTTTCCCTCCTCAGGCTGCTTTTTAGATTTTCTCTTTTTTATTTGTTTTAAGCCATTTAATTAAGATGGGCCTTTGTGTAATTTTCTTTTTTGCTTTTTATGGAATTTTCAAATGCTTGGTGGATTCATTGAGCTTTTTGTACCTGTGAATTTATAGTTTTCATTAAATAAGGAAACTTTTCTGGCTTTCTCTCTTTTTTGTAATAGCTTGAGACAGAATTCACCCATTTTTAAGGTGCACATTTAGTGTTTCCTGTATATTCACAGAGTTGTGCAACATTTACCACAATCAGTTTGAGAACATTTTCATCATCCCAAGAAGGAACCATTAGCAGTCCTCCCTCTGGTGGATGGGAATACTTCTAGCCTTGATTCTTTGTGAACCCGGGGAATGTTTGTTGCCCAATAGTCCTTTTGGGTGTTTCTTCCTCTGTCTCAGGCAGTTTCTCATATGGATGTGCTGATCATTACTCAGTTGAAAACTTGAGGAGGCCCATCTTCAGACATCTCTGTCTATCCATTTCTCTCTGCTACTCTGCCTCTTGAATTCCAGTCACCTTGATTTTCCCTGGACTTTCTCTGTCTCACCTCTCAGGGGGAGATCATGTGCTCAACCTGGGCTGCCTCCTGCAAATGCTGTCCAGGAAGTAAGTGAGGCAAACGTAGGGCCCACCTTGTTTGTTTCCCACCCTTTAGGGATCACTCTGCTGCACTGGTTGATGTCTGATCTCTGAAATTTGATGATTCGTTTATATTGTCTAGTATTGTAGTTGTTGCAGGTGGGTTAGTAAATTTTGTTCCTGTTACTCCGTCTTGATTAGAAGTAAAAATCTCCAAGGGGTGCTCTTTTCAGCCGATAGAAAATCAGTTTTCAAAGACTGGTGTATTTTTATTTCATCTGTTTATTTCATTCTGTTCCAGATTAGTTGCTGAACTATTAGGGGACTATGGGGAAAGTTCTTAAATGGATTGTAGAAACATTGGCGTCTTATCAAAAAGTGCCAAAGTACAGATTGAATATTGCATTGCAAGTTATTACCATTCTATTCTTAGTCACTGAATCCTATGCCTACTGCTGTTTGATTATAAAGTTATGACAATATCTGAAATATTTCTGAGCAAGTATTTTTACTTGTATAATGCATATACAGTACAAATTGTATTTAGTTACATGGTTCTTGGTGCAGTTATCCCTTGGGTACTCTGGTCCTGAAACGCAACTAAACAGAATATCTTGTTTTCCTTTTTGCTTTAAGGCAAAATTCTTATTTTCTGGGGTACAGATAAGAACAGCCTCTGAGATACTAGAATTTGTTTTTGTTTTGCATAAATCCAAATGAATCATAATGTTCAAATATTGGATTTATCATTATTATAAATTATTCTTAACTTTTCTCTCACATTTGAGGTCCTTTGAAGGGTAAATTCTTTCCCATTGTGCTCTTAAAAATAAAGATGCAATCTAAATATTGATAAATTAACTTAAATTTTTGGTTTAATCTGCTAAGTAGAGAGTTTATAACTTAATCGTAGCAGTGAATTGTTTGAGAATAGGTAAGATGTGCCCTTTTTACCCCTTCCCACAAGTTTTTGGATAATTAAGTTACTCATAAAAACATCTAAGTCTTATTTAATCCACGAAACAAATTGTATGGAACACTATATAATCCTTCCCCATCTTTATCTTCTTTTACAGGAAAAGTAAGAAGCTTAAGCTCATCTTTATGGTCACTAACTCACTTGACAGCTTTGCATTTGAGTGACAATTCCCTGTCCCGCATTCCTTCAGACATTGCCAAGCTTCACAATTTGGTGTATCTGGACCTGTCATCTAATAAAATCCGTAGTTTACCGGCAGAACTCGGAAACATGGTATCACTCAGGTATGCAGATTCAGCTTAGTCCATGCTATCTATATACCTCCTAAAACAAAATTATAGCTTTTGTTTTGTTAGGAACTGTTCATTTAATATCATTTAATAAAAGTATACATAACTATATACTTTATGAAAAGGTTTTTGGGAATATTGAATGTCAACTAATAAATAATAAATTAAGTAGATCCACTGCCTGAGATTTTTATTGCTATGTTTTGTGTAATGTACTTATTCTGGAACCAAAATTTTTGGACAGAGTAGGGGTAAACGACTATAAAGCACTGTGTTGTCCTGCACACTGGCCTGTGACAGACAGTTGGGGCACCATGCCATCCTTCACAGCACTGTGTGGTCCAGGAAGCCATTGCCAATTGGTGACACCTTTTTTGCCATCCCAGGGCTTGTATGTATGATAGTAAAGCTTGGACCTGAAAGAAGCCGAGTTAGAAATTAAATTTGGAAGATTACGGTGTGATGTATAGGATGTAGAGTCACATGGAATTCAGGATGGAATCTTGACTTTACCGTTTACAAGTTGTGTGATCTCCGGCAAGCTTC
The DNA here is from genome assembly GCA_963575035.1 of Avahi laniger. Taxonomy (NCBI): domain Eukaryota; kingdom Metazoa; phylum Chordata; class Mammalia; order Primates; family Indriidae; genus Avahi; species Avahi laniger. The sequence goes on along the minus strand of CAUYSK010007457.1, from coordinate 45,046 downwards.
TTAACCCAGGATTAGGGATATTTGAGATAATGAATAAAAAGCTACTGGCACCCTGTCTGGCACATACTGTATTTTAACAGATGGTAATTACTATTTTTTTATTACCTCTGCTTTATAAGGTGAATAGTATCTATTCACGTTAAATACAAATCCAAATTCCAGCTCTTACGTTAATCCCAATGGAATGAATATCTTATCCATTTCATAGTACCTGCCTTTTCTCCATGGTTCCACTGGGTTTTCTCCTGCCTTCTGCCATTAGCTATGAAGTAAAAATGAATAAGGACTTCGTGAGAGTTCCTTTGCCTTTATTGCTCCCAGTCCAGCCTTTTGACATTTTTCTGGGATTAACTATTGAGTGTGTAATATAATCACTTTTAGTCCTTTGAAACAAATTTACTTGAAGAGCTTTCTTTTCCATGTGTATATTTGGAGATTAAACAGGAACCCTAGTTATTCAGAACTAGTTTTTCTTGTTCATTTTATGGCCTTACAGACTTTTGATTTTCTCAGTAGTGACCAAGATTGACTTAAATTTCAAGAACCAAAGATTATAGAAATAGTTTTCCTTCATACTTAAAAATTGATAAATAAAACTTAATTTAGGAAATTGCCAGTATCTCATTGTTGGGTCTCTGGGGTTTTTTTCTCCCTCCCTATTGAAGATTTCCTTGTTATTTATATTATGGTTATCTATATAAAACAAATTACTGAAATGATCATACCTGCTGTTATTTCTAAAGTGAAACTTTAGAAAATATAATACTAATTGTAAAGTTAATAGTGCAGCTGTCATAAGCTCTTTTGAGTTTTGGGTTGTTACTACATGATCATTTTATCATTTTAGTTCCTTTTTTTTTTTGAGATGGAGTCTCATTCTGTCATCCAGGCTAGAGTGCAGTGGCATCATCAGAGCTCACTGCAGTGTCACACACACTCCTGGCCTCAAGCGATCCTCCCACCTCAGCCTCCTGTGAAGTGCGAGGATTACAGGCATGAGCCACCGGGCCTAACCTCTCTCCAAACAGTTCACATGTTAGGCTGTTTTATCTGTTGAATCTAATACTTTTTAAATGGAGGCTTATATTTAGTCTTTTATCCCCTTGTTTAATTTTTCTAGTAATTCATTTTTTCCTGTATTTTACAAAGGTATTGCATTATAGCAGTTGGTTTTTCCCCCCACTTCCCGCCATATAGCAGTTGGCTTTATTTTAACCACATAGAGTTCATGAAGCATTGTACTAGACATTGGAATATAATATAAAATTTTGTCATTCTTAGTTGCTTGTATTCCTAGAAATTACATTGTTGACTTTAACAGTTAAAGGTTAATATGTTTTCTGAATTCCTGGAATTTTTACATCAACAGGGAGCTCCATTTAAATAACAACCTGTTACGAGTTCTACCTTTTGAACTGGGAAAACTGTTTCAGTTGCAGACTTTAGGCCTGAAAGGTATGACTTCCATATTTGTGCTTCTTATAGTTTGTATGTATGTCTTTGGATCTAAAGAAGCTGTGAGGATCCTTTGCCAGAGGATTTTTTTTTTTTTTTGCAGGCTCACTTTTCCTTAGACTTCATCAGTTTTTTAGATGCATCCCAACAGTTTTCTCTTGTTTGTTCAGGTGTAGACTGTCTGCTGGTTTTTGAATTCTGTATTGCTCCTGGCCCAGCCTTGTTTTCCTGGCCTCTGTTTTAATTAACCCTATGTTCTGATGATACATTCCTGAGGATATACTTTCTTTATTTCATTATAAGCAGCTTTTTTTCCTTATGTTCAAATCTCAAAAAACGGAGATTCTTCATAAAGTACAGAAATCCATTTGAGCCTGCTAATTAATAAAGATCAGGATTTAAGCATATTTTTTAAAGCTTAATTTGTGAAGACTTGGTTAATATGTTAGCAATTGGGGGCATAATTGAGCCAGCAAGAACTATTGGAAGAATATATTATTTAAGCCAGCAAGATTAAAAGTCACATTTTAACAAAATGTCAATGCCTGTAAATTTTTTATCACATTAAGTGATCCTTCACCAGCCTTGGGCAGGTGTGTCCCGCCTACTGTACCGTCGTTTCCTTCACAAAAGATTACTGGATGAAGAGATCAGGAATTGCACTCTTATTTCTTAAAAATACAGTTATAAAATTATGTTTTATTCCTATAAATCCATTTTATTTATCAAAAAAACAGTATTTAAAAAATAAAAATACAAATATATGTTTACAAATATAAAATCATATTCAGCAAACATCAGCTGTATAAATGGTTCTTTGGAAAGTTTTTTTATGTGTGGGCTGGACTGGCTGATGCTTTATTAAAATAAAGGCCAGTAAAATGTAAAATGAAGATTTTTTTCTGTTGTGTCTCACAACCGAGCCCTTTTTCTTTGTATTCTGTTTCTAAATTTGAAGAACAGAAAAAGTACTGTGTAGCAAAGTGTGTTCATATGCTTGACCACCAGAATTAACAATGAATATTTTGTCACTTTTCTAGTAATTTTTAAATGTAAAATAAATAAAACATTACAAAATGTTGAGGATTTTTTTATTCCTCTTTTAGTCCTTCTCATGGCAGAGGCAGCTACTGTTGTATGTCCTTCCAGTTCTGAGTTTTACAATTTTATAGAATATATTTTACAAACCATAATTTGTATTCACTAAGACTTTTCACTAACTTTATTTGAAGATAGGGTCATCAGTCACAAATTTTCATACTAATTTAATGTGCATAAAAGCCTCTAAAATGTAAATATTTGCAGGGGTAGGGCAGTCTTTATGGCACCTTTATTTTTATTTATTTATTTTTTTGAGACAGAGTCTCACTGTGTTGCCCGGACTAGAGTGCCATGGCGTCGTCCTAGCTCACAGCAACCTCAAACTCCTGGGCTCAAGGGATCTTCCTGCCTCAGCCTCCCGAGTAGCTGGGACTATAGGTGTGAGCCACCACACATGGCTAATTGTTTATTTTTTATAGAGATGGGATCTGACTGTTGCTCAGCCTGGTCTCAAACTCCCAGCCTCAAGCGATCCCCCCACCTTGGCCTTCCAGAATGCTAAGATTACAGGCGTGTGCCACTGTGCCCTGGCCTGAAACATCACTTTCCTTGATGAAACATCAAATTCCTTCAATAGCTCCTTGAACAAAATGGCACTAGAGCCTCACACCATTCAGGATGTTCCTCTCTGGATGTGTCCACTCTGCCAACATCCACCTCAAGCAACTGTGCAATGAATAGTCATAATTCACTGTGAGCTTTTTAGGGCAAAGTATAGTACAACTTTCATCAACTTTATTCTGGTCAGTAGACTTTCCAGGTCTTATTTGACTTTTTTGGCACCCGTGCGGACACATGCTTAGGTGGCCTTTTCCACAGACTGTGGCATATCACTGGCGTCAGAAGTCAGTAAGAACTCCCTTATGAAGCACTGTCAGCTTCCACTTCAGTCCTCAAAGCTCCGCAGACCTGTGGCCCATCTCAATGTGAATCACTAATAGTGTGGGAGTCAAATACCTGCCCACCCCCTTCCAGTTTCTCCTCTATTTTTCCTTCTCTTGATTCCACTCATTCTAAAGTAAGGTCTTAGCTCAAAGCTCAAATCTCTGCTGGTCTTGCCCTCCCGTGGAAACCTGCTGCGTGGTGCTGCAAGCTGCCCTTCCTGCCCGCCGATCAGCACTCTTCACTGCTTGTCTGACTTCCCTCCAAGAGCCGCCACAGCCCCCAGCTCAGGCAGCTAAGCCTCTGTTTTAGGAGGGCGGACACTCTAGCTCCTGCCGCTCTGGGATGAGCTGGTGACCCTGGCGTGTTCCTATCCAGGGATTGGAGACGTGGCCACAGCTGTGCTTCAGTAAGTGGACGCCAATTAAAGGATTACTGGCAACACGAAGCCACCCTTGATTCATTTGACTGGAAGGGGAATTTGAGACTCAAGGATAGAGCTGCCCCAGCCAGGTATCCTCCCCAGTCCACTTGCTCTGATTCCATGCAGGACTGCCGCAAATCTAGGCACGTTCCAGAATAAAATAGTCATCAGATGAGAGGGTGAGTCTGTGGCCAGGGGGGCAGCAATTCGCTGGCTGGGCGCAGACGCAAATCCACATCTTCAACTGGAAAGGCCCCTTCCAGCCCGGGCCTCTCCTGGCGTTGCAAGATGAGCCGGTCTTTTTTCTAGTCAGTCTTCGTATCTCAGCCCTCTTCCTCAACAGCTCCCAGCAACTGCTGCCGCCACTGCTGCTCGCCCAGGGGCGCCACGGAAGAATCAGGCCACCATCTCCCTCTCTGAGCTCACCAGCGCCACTGCCGGCACTGTCCTCACAGTGCAGTCACTCTCCTGCCTGCTCCTCCACACCTGTCCCTTTCCCGACTCCCCCTCCCCGCCTGCTTCCCATCTTCTCCTTTTCCTCATTTTAAAATCACACCCAAGGCCCTCCTCAGAACCAGTCTAGGGAAGAAAAGCGAAGTCTCCCCTGTAGACAAAGAGCTTCTTAGCAGCACCTAGCCTCTTTCTCAGATATCAAAAATATTCAGCCCAGTTATGTGCAATGGATCTTAGGGAAAAATTCCAAGCAAACTGGTCTATGGACTATAAAGCCCCAAAGGAAAACAGGAATTGTGTAGTGTGCCCTGGGCTGTAACTGAACAGGGAGGCCTAGAAACAGTGGGGCCACCCAGTGTAATAAATGCCAGATTGAAGAGGAGCTTCATCACTCTCTCCAAACAGCAAAAGCATAATCTACTGTCCCCATGAAGGCAAAGGCTGCGGGATTAAGTTTGAGAGGATCTAGCAGGTCCGGTGGACACGGTCTGTGTGACCCCTCGCCCACCCAAGAAACACGACGGTGCGGCAGATCCTCTGTCACTCGAGCACTCACTGTGATGGGGCTTTTCCCATTAGAATTAATCGACTGAAACGGCTTCATCACATCCTTCTGTGTCCCATTTTCCATATGGCCAATTGCATATTCATTGATTTTTAGAATTCATGTACTAAGACCTCCAATCTGCAAATGGTTAAAAAATAATAAAAAAGAAGAGCATTTTCAAAGACCAATGCAGACACAATGAACTAGCTCAGGAATTCATCTGGACCTAATGAAAAGAAGCCTGGGTGACAGAGGGATTTGAAAATGCCTGGGAATTATCAAGTAGATAGAATTCAAACTTCAAAAGCCTTGACAAAGTGGAATAAAAAAAAACAAACAGGTACTCATGAAAGCTACAACTGTATCTGAAAAAGCATAAATCTGATGCAAATTGAAATACAAATAAATGCAGATAAAAGTGAGAGTGCCTTGGTGGGAGGGGGGTGCTGAGTGGGAGGGACCTTTTCCACTTTTGTATATATCGAAGCCAAAAGTAAATGCACAAACAAAAGAGGAAATATGAGTTCTTACCTTTGGGAAGATCTTCTCTATTTTTGACATGGACATATACGGGAATGAGAAGATAAAAGTGTAGCCAGGCTCAAGATTGCCAGAGATATAAACCAACCCCCTCATTTGACAGATGCGAAAACTGAGACCAGAGAGACCAAAGGTCAGTTAGAGGGACGAATGAGACTGGAACCTGGGGCTTCCAATTTCTAGTCACTGGCTTTCTCCATTCTATCCACTCTGCCAGTTCACTCAAGAAAAAATAGGCATAAAGTCCTAAGGAAATAATTCTGCAGAAGCAGGAACTATATGCCCAGCACTCTTCATTGCACTGATGAAGTAGGAAATTGAAATTTTAAAGAGGAAATGGTTAATTATCTTAACTTGGCATGATAAAAGTGATAACAATTATTGAAAATGATGGGCCAGGTGCGGTGACTCATGTCTGTAATCCCAGCGCTTTGGGAGGCAGAAAGATCGCTTGAGCCCAGGAGTTCGAGACCAGCGTGGGCAACACGGCGAGACCCTGTCTCTACAAAAAATTTTTAAAGTAGCCAGGCATGGTCGTGTGCATCTATAGTCCTAGCTACCCGAGACGCTGAGGCAGGAGGATCCCTTAGCAGAAGGATCCCTTAGCTTGAGCCCAGGAATTCAAGGCTGCAGTGAGCTACGATTGCACCACTGCACTCTAGCCTGGGAAAGGGGGACCCTCTCTCTGAAAAGAAGAAGAGAGAAGGAAGGAAAGAAAGAAAATAAATGATGATTTAAAGGCTATGTAGAAACACAAAAAACATCCAGGACATAATGTTACATGGAAAAAAGTAGGGTACGAAATCAAAGACGAGATAGTGTTTGTCATACCTGAGAGTGACTCCCAGCTCTGCCCTTACCAGCTCCATGGCTTTAAGGAAATCACTCAGCCACCGTGAACCTCAATTCTACTGTCTCCAACAGAATAACAGTATCTACATCTTACATGACTACTATGAGGCCAAATAAGAGAATGAATGAGAGAATGTCTGCTATATAGAAATATTCGATGTTAACCACTGTTATTATAATTATACCGTAAATTCAACTATGAATGTACTGGACAAGGATTGGAAAGTGATATGGAAAAATGAAAACAACTGCAATGGGAGGAGGATGAGATTATAAATACATGTGTTTTTAATTTTCTCTAATAATGTTACATCATTTTCCAATAAGAAAAAGGTATTTTAAGTGGGAACCAAAAAAAAAATTTCATACTGGGGACCTGGGTTTTAGTCTCTGTGTTTCTCTCCAGGGGCCCAGTGCTCCCTGTGCCCAGTTCCCATGGCTGCTGTGGCATCTGCTGGTGGAGAAGGTGAACAGCATCCTGAACCTCTTGGAAAAGAAAAGGGGATGCATTCTAGAATCTAGAAGGTCCTGTCTTGATTAGATCAGACCCTGACAGAACCCTGTAGCTACCAAGTGAATCAGATTCATTCATTCATGCAGACATTCATTCACTCACCCATATACTTTTTGAACCATTACTGTGTGCTAGAAACTGTGCTAGGAGCTTTTAAAGAATTACTCTGACCCAGTAAATGAATTTGGAACAATCTCCAAAATACTATATAAGTGAAAAAAGCAAGCTTCGGAACACTGTGTATAGAATGCTACCATTTGTATTAAAAATAGATATATAAATATACATATTTATAAACTTGTAAATGCATAGAATTGCTCTGAAAGGATACACAAGATGTAGATAACAGTGATTAACTCCGGAGAGGGGCCTGGAGGCTGACCTCCGTCGGGAAGCTTACTGTAGTATTTATTATATATCCTTTTGTATTGTGGAATGACTTACCATGTATATGTATTAATTTTTCAAAACAAATGAAAGAAACTGCCTGGTACTGAATATACAGTGGTGACTGGGGCAGAGGTTCCTCAGTCTTGGGGAAAGCAAAGTACTGAACTTGCTGGGCTATAGTTATTAAGTTTTTAAAAACCAGACTGTTTACGTAAGTTAAGGGGAAAGTTCTTTCTAAAATTAGCTTATAGTAGTTCGGCATACCATTTTACAGAGATAAAGCAGTTGGAAAATAAACACTAGTCATTTGTCAAGCTTTAGAGTGTATTAAATTGTAGTTTCTAGTTGGGTGGGGACCTTATCTGTTTAGCTTGGTCAGCAGAGCACTCACTCACTGCAGCACGGTGTGCAGGTAAGTGGCTTGTTACAGCGAGCATTTTCTGATGATGACAAATGATAGCGCAATTGTTAACAATATCTTAAAAAAGGAAAGATCAGAAGATATCGAGCTCTGTGGGAACCATGTGTTCCCTGCAAGGGTTGGGCAACCTTTCCTGGACAGTCCTCAAACGGCAACGGTCTCCAAAGGGCAAGGCAAACCCCAGTGAAAACGAAAGGTGCTAGAGACACCGCATGTGTTTCGGAACGTCACAGGCGTGATGCACAGTCCTCCTTGGCGTGACAGACGTATGGAATCCAAAGAGAACCTGGCACTTGGTAGGGCACCCCAACCGCGTGGGCAGTAGGAAAGTGAACACCTGGATGGCTGCAAACCACTGACAAGCTGGCGGCCAGTCAAAACAGCCTTGGTCACTAAGGCAGCACTGCGGGTGACAGGCTTGACTCGGCACCACCACTACAGGTGGCCCAGCATGTCATTTAACCTCTCTGGGCCTCAATTTTCTTCTCTGTAAAATGGAAGGTAACTATGAGATCTTTGTGAGGATCAAATGAGAGTATCACCAGAAAGAGGCTGGGCACGTGAGCAGGGCTTTAAATGCTATTGTCATCACTGTCGCTAAACGACAGACGGCTGTCCTGGGCCAATTCATAGCTGACGATCAGCACCGAAGTCTGAACAGCAGACAAGGCGCGCTCCGCCCTCCACGCCCTAAGGTCAAGAAAGAAGCCCCACATTCACATAGCGTTTTATAAACTAGAAGATGACTTCGCACTTGTGATCTCACAGAAGCCTGCGAAGCAAGGTGGATGGGGAAGACTGACCCTATGCTGAAGGGGAGCCAGTGAGGTTAGGGGGTTGAGAAATCTGAGTAAGGGCAGAACCAACGCCAGGATTCGGGCTTCCCAGTGAGTGGCTCAGCATTCTTCCCCACGCTGTTTCCTGGAAGAGATGGATCAGAACGGGTGGTCAAACCTACAACTCCGTCATCTCCGCCTGCGCTCCAGCTACCGCTGTTTCTGAGCAAGAAGGGACCCGGCCATCCATTTCAAACCCTCCTATCGGAACTTCTCTAGAACCTGTTCTTGTGCATGGACCTGCGGTGCAGGGCTGGCTCACTACACTTGCAATTAGGGAAGAGACAACAGCTAAGTTGTAGGCAGCTGGAAACAGGCCCAGCGTGCCCTCACGGCCAGCTTGGGGAGCAGGGAGGTGGTGGCCTTGCCAGGAACAGAGATCATTAAAAGGGTATACAGAGCCAGAGTCTCTCCCTGAATGAGGCAAGAACTAACCTTTCCCACTGCCATTAGCATTTCCACTAAAAACCTGGCATTTGATAAAGAAAGAAAATGTTTTTTTCAATTGTGAAAAGGTCAGGCATATTTATCTGACTTAATAATTTATAATTGATATTTAATGCCTCCCTTGAAAGATCACTTCTAAGAATTCAGCCAGCACCCACTTCCCTTTGCTGCTCTAGCTCCCACCGGGCACAGCCCATGACACCTGGGTTAGAGATCAGGACACCAGCCTGCTCCTCGGGCTTGGCCAGGCCCTAACTCTGCCATCGGCAACAGACAGCCGGCCTCCCCCGTCCAATCCTGATTCTGCCACACCTGAGCTCCCCGTGGCAGTGGCAATACCAAGGTCTCTTGAATATTTCCAGAAAATTACAGAATTCCTCCTTTCCACTCCTTTCCCCCCTCACCAGTAGGGGGTTCTCTTAGGTTGAGAATCCACTTGTAGGAAAGATGGAGGTTTCCAGAAAATTTCCATAGGCTCTAAAGCCAATGCCACTAGCCCTGGGGAGACCTTGGAGGTGACTTTTAACTGATACTGAACCTCTCCCCTGGCCCTTGCAGAAGGTCTCGGGGCTCCTGGCTCTAAGCAGGAGCAGCACTGCTCTCCCTCAGAGACAGAGCAAACAGGGGACTCCGAGAAGGCCCTTAGGTGGAACAGGGAAGGGCCAGGCTCACTTGAAGAGGAATACAAGAGCCTACCTGCATGGTAAGAAGGTTTTTTATTTGAAATATAGTCTGCGCAACATGAGTGTAGCCAAGAGGAGGAGGGGCCGGCCTGCATGAGGCAGCAGCCTCTCTAATGGCACAGGAGCAAGAGTACAAATATCCCAACGTCTGTGTGCCCCCAACCCCACCTGTCAGGAAAGGCAGACCCGCAGAACAAAGACCCACCCACAGCTCCTCTGAGGGGTCCGGCTCGCAGAGCCTTCCTGCCTTTGCTGCACCTCCTGCTCTCCCCGGGTTCCAAACAGCGTGCTGCAGAAGTTTCTCCCACCCACAGAGACACGATGAGCCAGTGTGACAATTACTTCTCAGGACTATTTGGGCCGAAAACAATCAGAGAAGACAAGAAGGAAGGGCAAGGTGACCAAGGGCCCTCACCAAGCCGGGCTGGGCAGAGCTCTCCCAGAGGGACTGTGGCAGCACCCCTCGTTCCCTCCTTCTCAGGCTCTGAAGGCAGGAAGGAGAGCTGGTATCTACAGGAAATAGAGCTCTGAGGAGTCCCCCGGCTGAAGGCAGCAAGCGGGAACTTCCAGAAGAGCACAGCCGCTGAGGGGTTTCGAGCTGAGCTGACAGCACTGGGGTTGGGCCGCGTAGGCAGCCTGGGGTTAAGGACGCAGACCAGAGCCGGAGTTCCAAGCAGCAGCACAAAGCCATAAATAACAGAAGCAAATTCAGAGCTGTCAGGTCCTGGTGACCCCACGTTTCCCGGGGCTGGGGGATACCCAGCCCCAGCAGCTCGGGGCGGACACTGCTCCAGGGCACAGCCGCCGCACTCACACCCGGGGCAGAGCCTTCTACCTCCCACGGTCTACACGACAGGCGGAGGACGCCATGGCAGCACCCCGACCGCATACACTGCAAAGCCTCTGGTCACACCTGAGGGGACAGTGCGTGGCTGTCCTGGTCCTGAGAGGCCTGTGGCTGACTCTGAGCATCTCGGGCACCGTCCTCCTCAGGGGCCAGGCCCAGCAATCTCCTTGCCTCTGGGTCGGTCAACGAGGGCTCGCCGGCACACTCTTCCAGTCCGTTCTCTCTAGTCTCCATGGACACCTCCTCCCCAGAGCCCGCCTCTGGCTCTGCAGCCTCCACTGCCACCTCTGCTGCTGTCTCCTCCTCCTCCTCCTCCTCCACTTCTTCCTCCTCCTCCTGGTCTCTCACCTTGTGGACGATGAAGAGGTGGCGGCTGAGGGAGCTGGCAGAGGTGTAGCACAAGCCACAGAGGAGACACTGGGCTGTGGAGCTGTCCACATGGTGCTGAGGTATGTGGCTCTGAAACTCGAGCCCCGAGTCTGTGGCAAAACTACATTTTGCACACTGAAAAAGGGACTTGTGCCTTTTGGTGGAAGAGGCAGTTGCGCCATTGCTGGTGCCTGGGGCGTCCCCCACTCCACTGACTGGTCTTTTCAGATGGTTCACCTGCAAGGAGAGACAGCGTGAGCAGAGTCCAGGCCGAGCCCTGGACACGAGCCCCCAGACATGACCATGAGCCCAAGGGCTGAAAGCAGGCACCATCCAAGCCAGGGTCACCCTGGCCCTGAATGCGAGTTTAGGTTTGGTATGTTCAATTTGTTTGTTTTGTAACATATATGCACATGGCAAAACATTCCAAAGATATAGAGAAGAGTAAGTCCCTCCTACTCCACTCCCCAGCCCTGCTCTCCAAAGAACACCACATTACCTGGGTTGTATGACTACTCCAATGGAGAGCCTATGCATATATATACAAAAACAAACTGTTGTCTTTCACGAAGCGATGGCGTGCCATGCTTACTTTTCTTCACCCTTCTTTTACTTAACATATATGAGAAAGCGTCTCCACCGGCGCACACAGAGGCTTCATTCTTCTACCGCAGCGCACTGACCATTGTGGGGATACGCAGTGCCCACCGGCAGACATTTAGTTGCATTCCATTTTTGTTACTGCACACAGCACTACGGGAATTTACTTGAACAGATTTCTTTATACCCAAGGCCAGAGATCTCTAACAAATAAATCCTGGAAGCAGAGCTGCTAAATCAAAGGGTATGTACATTTGGGGGAGAGGGGAGGATGTGCATTTTACTAGTGGATAAATGTTGCTGAAAACCCAACTGATACCCTACCTAGTATGCATGAAAGGACCTTTGCCAACCAGTGCCACTGTATGGATAGCCAAGAAAGTTTCAGGAATGCCCTGGAACTCCAGGAAGCTCTCAGAGCTTCCCAGGCACACCAGACCCCTCTGTGGAGCGTCCCTGCAACCCGGGCACAGGAAGAGCCCTAGTGAGTAGGAGAAATCAGGCTGCTCCAAAAGTTCACGAGAAATAGGAATCGAGCTGGGAACAGGGCCAAGGTCATAGGGCAAGGGCCATGACAGCAGGTGCTAGGCCTGGCTCTTCCCACACTGGCGGGAGGTGGGAGGTGAGCCTGCCAAGCATCATCCCCTCCCAGGACCGCTGTGAGGCAGAAACAGGGTGGCGTGTGAAAGTGCTCCGGTGTCCCCGACAGCAGCACACACCTAAAGCGGGGCTGCGGTGACAGGGACAACAGTAACCAACGGCTGGCAGGCTGCCTTATGGGTCTTTGCCCTGTCCTCTACTTGTGTCCAGGACCCAGGTGGGTCACACAGGGCTAGAGAGTGACGCACACTGAGGGAAGCTGCCACTCTGATTGCTGCACGGCCACGACTACAAACAGGGTCCCAGCAGCCTTCCTGACACCCGTTGGCTGCAGGCCTAGCCAAGCAGGCGACTCCAGCGGGCAGAGCACGCTTACCTGAGGGGAATGTCCGCTCGGAGACCTGACTTTAGACGACTGGCTCAAATCAGGGTTTCTGATGCCGTGCATAAGGCTGATGTGGCTCTCCAGGAGGGAGGGCCGAGGAAAGCTGGGGCTGTCCTCCACGCAGTACCTACAGGAGCACAGCGGAGGGGTCGTGTGAGACCCCGGCTGCAGGCTCCCCCAGCACTCTTCACACAAAGGTGAGCGAGCGTCCGGAGCGAGCAGACAGCTGTGTCTTCGGGCGGGCCGGAGCTGGCGCTGCCTGGAGAGATCCAGCCAGCAGGCCAGACACGGTGGCAGACAACAGCGAGTCAGAATAGAATCCGTGTACTCCTGACACCTGGCCCTCAGCCCTGATGTCACCACCCAGGGGTCCGAGTGCTGGGCTCGTGGTCAGTGCGAAAGGGCCAGGGGATGTCCCAAGGCACAGGCAGATGGTGCTGAAGGCCCTTGCCTAGAAGAGCCTCTGCTCACATCACCAGCGCGTCCTCTTCAGCCTCAGAGCCCTTCACGGCTGCCTGGCGGTGCAGCCCCAGGCGGGAGAGCGCGACGGGGCAGGACTCAGGAGCTACCAGGTTCTGGAAACTAGTTTCTGGCCTGCCCCTGATTTCCGACTTAGCCACAGTGCTCTTCTAGTTAGAAACTCACTAGTCTCTTGCTTAGACCCCTGATCGCACAGCAGAGAAAAGCCCCAGCGATGCCATGGCCAGAGTCTTGTGAATCTTGAGCCTCGCTCACCACCATCCCCAGAGACTCACCCACAAGTGTAGACCTTCTTTGCTGTGTCGTGGTTGTTGCGGCTGTGTTTGCGCAGGCTGCTGGGGGTGTGGAAGGACTGCTCGCACTGCCGACACGGGTACCGCTTCAACGTCTAAGGGAGGAGGTGGCAACACAGGAAGCAGCAGAACTGTAAGGCGGCTCCGCCTGCATCTTCTCAGACGCTATGGGCAGAACCAGGATGCTCCCAAAGGCCTCAAGCCCCGTGGGACCGAAGTATCCTGCCCAGAGCACCGGGCACCCTGAAGGGTCAGCCACATAAGGGGCGTCTGACCCCACTGAAGTCCAGAGAATCTGGCACTGTACCGTGACCTGGTGGCTGCACTTACCCGACCGTGGCTCTTTTTCATGTGGGACACATAGCTTTCCCGGTCAGGAACCCACTCCTGGCACTCCTGGCAGGTCCAGCCAGTGTTCCTCAGCCGGGGCCTGGCTTCGGCCCTGCGATGCACTTCGGACCTGCCCCAGCGGCCAGATGGCAGGGAGCTGCTCCGGGCAGCCACGTTAGTGGCTGGGGGCTCAGCGGGAATTCGAGAGCCAGGGCGGCTTGAGGATGTGTCTGCTGAAGACTGGAGGCTTGACAGCTCATCCACGTTTCGGGGAACACCGTGGGTGCTCTGGGGATGAGGAGAGAGATTACCGACTGGGCGAGGGGAAAGATGCAGAGTCAGCCCCCCGGCCTGAGGTATGTGCCCTCCTCCCCAGTCTTCTCCCCCCGGGCACCCCACCTTGACATGCTCCATCAGCTCCGGCTTCTGCACGAACAAGAGCGGGCACTCGGGGCACTTGAAGACGCCCACCTGCGTCTGGCTGACATTCTGGTAAAAATGCTGCTGGATGTGCCTCTTCTTGTTGAAGAGCATTTCACAGGAGCACTTATAAATGAGCCTGACGAGACAAACCCCAGGGGATGGGGGGCCGTGGCCTGCTGGAAGAACCACAGAGCCCCTCCATCCTAGCTCTGCTCTCTCTGAACCAGAGTCAGGTCTGGGAAAGCACCACCCTGAGCCGATGCCTCAGGATGTCCTTAGGAGACTCCGGGCTTCCCGATCCATCCCTACACCACCCCCTCAAGCACCCGGGCCACTCTGCCCCATAGCGCCTGCTGGCCCTGGACCTGTACTCACTGGGAGGGTCTGTGGGGCTGGGTCGGATGCTGGCTGGCACTGTGGTCCGCGGCGCTGCTGGCAGTCTTGAAGGCCATGGGACAGAATGCACATTTGTGGAAAACCTGGCAGTGTCGTTCCTGGATGTGGCTTTTCAGCAAGGCCAAGGTCAGGTGGACGACACCACAGTGGATACACCTGGACAACAGAGTCGGGGTAGTGCGGGTGAGGTAGAAGGTCAGGCCCACAGGTGTGCTGGGAGAGGAGCAATGGAGGGCAGGAGCAGAGCCATCCAGGGACTCCCCTCCTCCACACGCACATCCTGAAAGCGTCCTTGCCGCCTTCTGGCACGATGCAGCCGCACGGGGCCCCGTACCCAAGGCCAAGCCTTGCAGAGAAGGGAGAAACTCTAACCCTCCTCACACTGGCCATGAGACATCCCACCTAAGAGAAATTGGTGGAAGCAGAGGAGGAGGAGAATGGCTCAATAATGGCATAAATAGCATCAATTTAAGAGTGACACGAGGGCCAAAGTCCAGGAAGAATTTCAGTAGGAAGCTGCACAAAGCCTGTGTCTCCCCACGGGCTGGTATTGAAAACTCGAGGGTGCCCACCTAACAAAATCAGCAGTCAGGAAATGCTAAGCTCACCATAACGACGACATTAAGACAAACAACCCTTAAAGCCCAAGAAGAAATACTCTAGAGCAGTGTTGTCCAGTGGAACTTGCTGTGATGATGGAAATGTGCTATAGCTCCACTGTTCATGTGCTATCTAAATTAATAAAATTAAGTTAACGCTCCAGTTCCTTAGTCACACTGGCCACATTTCAAGTGCTCAGTAGCCACACATAGCTAGCACCGTCCTGGACCTCGCAGCTCTAAAGTGCTGTGGTGTCTCTTTGGTGGGACTATGAATAACTTTTTATTTCTTTTTCTCCCTACTAATTTTTATTTTTTGAGGGTTTTTTTTGTGTTTATATATTTTTATAATGTATGAATAAATGAGAAAACTGTCTTAAGTTATTTTTCTAAAGTTAAGGCTATATGGAGCTCTTCTTTCAACTTCAAAATCCCTCTCTATAAATACTGCCTTTCTTTTTTTCAGTATCAGAGAAAGACATGACCTTCCTGCATGCCAACCTGTGTCCAGGAAGTTTCCTGGTCCCTCTCATGTGTTCAGTTTCCTCCTGCCTGTAACATAGCCAGGTGTCTCCCACATGAGAAAACACCTTTCCTGCTCCCTGCTGTTCCTCCTCTTCCTTTCATTACAATATTGCCTGCCCCTACAACCTTGACATCCCAAAAGGCACTAGAAGAGAGGTTGTTACTTTACTAAAATAAAGGACATGCCTTCATTTAAGAGTTCTTTGTCCGCCAAATGTTACTCTTGGTTTTGCTACATTAGCCCATTTTCACAACCTACATAAACTATCACAGGATCTCACCAATCCACATTAGCCCATTTTCACAATCTACATAAACTATCACAGAATCTCACCAATCCATTGTCTTCCTTTTGTGTGCGTGTTGGTGAGAAGGGGAGAGAATCACCTTTGCAAACTTAATTAGCAATGAGGAGCAGCCCACAGAACCATAAAGCGGTTTGCAAATTAACTCCAAAGAGCATTTATTACTAAATTTGTACATGCTTTAAATTAGGGTTTCTATACAAGCCATTTACTGAATTATATTTTCTTTTTTCTCCTGCTAAATAAAACAGTGAAACCAACTTCTAGCACACAGAAGTACTTCCATATTATAAAGTGTTCTATTTTTTTTAGAGACAGATCTCCCTCTGTCACCCAGGCTGGAGTACACTGGCATAATCACAGCTCACTGCAGCCTCAAACTCCTGAGCTCAAGAGATCCTCCCACCTCAGCCTCCCAAGTAGCTGGGAGTATAGGCGTGTGCCACCACACCCAGGCCAAAGTTTTATGAGGAGGAAAAAAACCACACATATTTCCAAATTCATCCCAAGTGGCCAAGTACACCTGATATGTGTAGAGAATTTCTTAAAGTGGCTCTATTTATGCCATTTGATCAAACTTCTGCAGAAACAATATACTGTTCTCAAATGCCACTGAGAAGCCATTCTATGTATCTGGTAGAGATTCTTTGAGAAACCTCATGGAAAATAGGGGTAAAACATAAAGGGGTAAAAGCAGCCTCAGTGAAGGACTGAATCCGGCAGGGTTTACGAATGGGTGAGGAAGAACAGAACTCCAACCACATGACACAACCCTTGACCAGATTTTTTAATAGAAAAAGAGAAAACAGACAATTATAAAATTACATGTTGTAAAATATATCAAGTTTTAGAAAAAATGAAGAGTGTATTTAACTTTGATAATAATCGCAAATAAGAAAATATTATTAAAACAGTCTAAACTTGCTTCCCTGTGACATCATTGGCCACTCTCCAAATTATCAAAGAGCTGGAAAGTTATACAATTCTAAAATACATATATAAAATATATATATACATTCTACATAAAACACAAATAATATATACATTAGAAAGTATGGGCTTTTTATACTGTCTTCAAGAAAAAGCAAAAATAATACAAAACATAAAATAACATTGTAAAATTGTAGTAGAGCTCAATAAAATGGAACATGGGTATTTTTTGAGAATTTATTAAACAACATTAACATCCACAGAATGGGAGAAAATATTTACAAATCATATATTTGTTTTTCAGTTTTTGGTGTTTTGTTTGTTTGTTTGTTTTAATAGAGATGGGGTCTTGCTCTATCACCCAGGCTGCAGTGCAGTGGCCTCGTCATATGTAGCTCACTGCAGCCTCAAGCTCAAGCCATCCTCCTGCCTCAGCCTCCAGGGTAGCTGGGACTACAGGCACATGCCACCACACCCAGCTAAGCAAATCATGTATCTGATATGAAACTTGTATTCAGAACATATAAAGAGCTCTTACAACTCAATACGATGACAACAAACACCCAATTTAAAAATGGGCAAAGGATCCAAATAAACATTTCTCCAAAGAAGATATACAAATGGCCAATAAGCACCATTAACCATCAGGGAAATAAGATACCACTTCATATCCACAAGGATGGTTACAATCAAAAAGTCAGACAATAACAAATGTTAGAAAAGATACAGAGAAATAAAAAGCTTCATACACAGTGGGAATGTAAAAATGGTACGGTCACTCTGGAAAACAGTCTGACAGTTCCTCAAAAAGTTAAACATAGAGTTACTATTCGATCTAGCTATTCCACTCTTAGATACCCAAAAAACTGAAAACGTATGTTCTCATGATAATTTGTACATGAATGTTCATTATTCATGATAGCCAAAAGGTGGAAGCCACCCAAATGTCCATCAACTAATGAACAGATAAACAAAATCTGGTATATCCACCCAATGGAGTATCATTCGGCCATAAAAAGGAAATACTGGTTGGGCACGGTGCATCAGGCCTAAATCTAAGCACTTTGGGAGGCCAAGGCAGGAGGATCGCTTGAGGCCAGGAGTTCAAGACCAGCCTGAGCAACATAGTGAGACCCTGTCTCTACAAAAAAATACAAAAATTAGCAGGGCACAGCAGCATGCACCAGCAGTCCCAGCTACTTGGGAGGCTGAGGCAGGAGGATCACTTGAGCCCAGGAGTTCAAGGCTACAGTAATCTATGATTGTACCACTACACTCCAGCCTGGATGACAGAGCGAGATCCTGTCCCAAATTAAAAGAAAAAAAAAAAAAAAAAGAAATACCAATACATGCTACAACATGGATGAACCTTAAAAACATTGTGCTAAGACCACATATTGTATAATTCCACTTATATGAAATGTCCAGAAGAGGTACTTATGAGACAGAAAGTAAATTGGTGGTTTCCTAGGGGGTGGGGGGGAGAGATGGGAGAATTGATGGGTATGGGGTTTCTTTTCAGATGGTGCAAATGTTCTAAAATTGTTTGTAGTGATTGTAGAACTCCGTAAATATCCTAAAAACTACTGAATTGTATGGTATACAAATTATATCATAAGAAAACTACAAAAAGGCATTAATAGTTGAGGATCTTAACTGTAATGAACACTGTATTGGTGTGTATGTCTTCTGACTTCAAACACAGATCACTGAATATTCTAATGTCCCCATCTTTAGTAATCCCTCTGGCTGAATCACAATACATTTTTGCCTGGCATTCCTTATAAAAAGGTTTGATAAATTGAACTGGAGACATTACATTTCTTCTTACTCTCACAAAATAAAATAAAATATTTAATTAAAAACAAAAAATGGTATTAATTCATCCATGCAATTGAAAAGTTCTTGGATTCAAGATTCAAAGATAAATATTTTAGTGTTGACTACATTGCTATTGGATTAGATTTGCTCTTTTCTCTTTTTCCTTTTTTTTTTTTAAGAGACAGGGTCTCGCTCTGTCGCCCAGGCTGGAGAGCAGTCGCCCAATCTCAGCTCACTGTAACCTCGAACTCCTGGGCTCCAGTGATCCTCCCGCCTCAGCCTCCCAAAGTGCTGGGATTACAGGTGTGAGCCACCATGCCTGGCCTGGATTTTATCTTAGAACAAGCAGCATATACTTAAGTCAAAGTTAGAATATTGTTAAACGTTACAAGATACTGTGAAAGTACAGTGCGGGTGTCTTGTTTACAGCGCAGGCTGGGAGGCTGTAAGCAGTGCTCCTCTGCAGCGCTGTGGTGAGCTGCACAGTCCTGTCTCGGATAATCTTATTTCTCACGTACTTTAGAGTCTCCATCCTCCACAACACGCAAAAGAAATCAGTCTACACTGGAAACGTTCACACCAAGACAGAAACCTGGGAGCCATGACGAAACCCTCCCTATTCCTTCCTCCCACATACAAGCTGTTATCAAATCTTGATGCTTCTACTTCTTAAACCTTTCTCAAATCCACCTTCTCTCCATTCCCATGGTCATGCCTCAGCGGAAGCCCACCGCATCTCATCCGGCCACCACACTTGCCTCGCAAGCAGTCTCCAGTCCCTCCCCTTGCACGTGTCAGCTTCCCAGAATGATCTTTCCACAACACAGATTGGCCAGGTCGCTCCCCTGCAGCAGATCTTTCTGTAGCTCCTCACTGTCCATTAGATAAAGTCTAACTGTCTGCTGCCAAGGAGTCCGAGGTCTTGCATGACCCGACCCTGTCAACTTCCTGGTCTCATTTCTCCCACCCCCCCAAGGTCGTCCTGACACACGTCCACACTCATCATTCCTGTAAAACCTTTCGTACACGCTGGTATCCCTGCCCAGACCCTGCCCAGACGTGCTCTCTCTCTTCTGCCTGAAAACCTCCTAACGCGTCCCTGATGAAGCTTTCCTGACCGTTCTTCTCTTAGGAGGCTCACCACTGAGCTATAATGACTTGTGCTCATGTCTTTATGACCCACCAGACTGAAGGCCCCTTGAGGGCAAGGGCTGTGTCACCTGTATCCTGAGTGTCCAGCACAATGCTGAAGATAGTAATAAGTACACACACAGAAGTCAAATGAACTAAATCGAAAATTTTTTAAATAATAAAAAGAGAAAACTTTACTAAATTTGGTCAAGACTAATTTTCAAAAGTGAAACTGATGAAGTAGGAACTCCCAATTGTAGTAAATCAGTAAAGGAGACCTAACTGGATCAATGTAAAAGTTACAGATCGATGAGCTCTAAAGGGAGTTTGATCTTTGT
Organism: Avahi laniger; assembly: GCA_963575035.1. Classification (NCBI taxonomy): domain Eukaryota; kingdom Metazoa; phylum Chordata; class Mammalia; order Primates; family Indriidae; genus Avahi; species Avahi laniger. Next base: position 25,129 of record CAUYSK010007457.1, on the reverse strand, counting down.
CCTGAAAATGACTTCTTGCTTACATGTTTGAAAGAATAGAGGAGATTCTATTTAAAATAAGCGTTTTCTTGGTTTTACTATGAGGCTAATCATTTTTTCCATTCTCGGGTTTTGTCTATTTCCCACAAACTGACAAAAACTAACAAAAATGAAGACACTAGAACCCTTAGAGTTTGGCATCTTGCAGCCCCGTTTGTTAAAAGCTGAGAAAACTTTAAAGTACTACAATTAGTAAATTTATTACCGAAACAGTAATTTAAACAATATGCCAAACATAACTTTGTAAGAAAATTGATATTTTTTTTTTTTTTTTGACACAGTCTCACTCTGTTGTCCAGGCTAGAGTGCCGTGGCGTCAGCTTAGCTCACAGCAACCTCAAACTCCTGGGCTCAAGTGATCCTCCTGCATCAGCCTCCCGAGTAGCTGGGACTATAGGCATGCGCCACCATGCCCGGCTAGTTTTTTTCTATATATTTTTAGTTGTCCAATTAATTTCTTCCTATTTTCAGTAGAGACGGGGTCTCGCTCTTGCTCAGGCTGATCTCGAACTCCTGAGCTCAAACAATCCGCCCGCCTCCGCCTCCCAGAGAGCTAGGATTACAGGCGTGAGCCACCGCGTCCGGCCAGAAAATTGATATACTTTTAAAAAGTGAATGTTATATATATTCCAAACTCACCAAAACCTTCCCCCTTCAAAGCTATTTTTTTAAGTTTTTAAAACCCTTTATTCTTCTCCCCCTTGCTCTTCCTGTCCTGTACAAAATAAAAATATCTATCCATACACCAACCAACGTTCTTGTCCTGTTAGGCTGGAACCCAGGCCTGCCTCTTAAGACCCAAACTATCTGAAACGAGTTCTAGGAAAAGGACCAGCCATTGGGCAATACCAGGACAGTGAGCCAGGCAGCACCCACCTGTAGCCCACCTTGCGGGCATAGTGCAGGCAATTCTCCTTTACATGGGTCTGGAAGTAGGCAGAGCGACAGAGGACCCCACACTCCGGGCAGCAGTAGGGGGACTTGTGTGCATGAATCCGCTGGTGGGCACAGAAACTGCACTGGTTGGGCAGCAGCATCTGGCATACCTGGCAAGTCTAGGAAAGAACACCAAGAAAGCAGATCATGCAGGTGCCGCGGGCCTGTGGCTCTCCACTCAGAGCCTGGCTTCCTAGGACGTGGTCAGAGTAGCCCCCTTCCCCAACCACTCTTTCTTCCAGCTCTCCTAGGATATTTTTGACACTCCCAGACCTCATTCAAAGTGTTGATGCTGACACCCAGGCAAGCTTTGCCTACCACCTTATTAATCAGAGACAGATGATGAATATTTCTTTCCTCTGGCTTAGCAGAGGACTAGCTTTTCCTTTATGGAGGCCAAAGGCACTTGTTGAATTCTAAGACCTCGCTGCATGGCCAGACCCACCAGGGTCTGTGTTTCAGCTCAGCAAAGGCAGTCCTTGCCAACCACCTCCCGCGATGGCCTGGTGGATACCTGCTTAGCACCTCTAGTCAGATGGTTCAGTGACTTCCAAAGAGACCGGGGCCCACCCTGACTGGTGCTCAGAAGGCCCTCAATGCAGACTGACCTAACTGAATGGTCTTGCCAGCTTCCATCACCCAGCCCTGTCTGCCCACTCTGGGGGAAGGGGGTTCTCTGAGCCACAGCTAACCAAATACATACACAGACAAGGCAGGATTAGGTAGCAGCTCCTTTGTTCCCAGCCCCAGCAGAAAACCAGGGGAAGTGTACGCCAGCGATTCACTGAAGCTCTCACGGGCAGAGCAGAGACAGCCCAGAGGAGGAAAGCAACAGGATGAGCTGGTGCCTGCGTCCTGCAGAGGTCCTCCTGAGCTTCTAGTAAAAGAGGGACACCTGTACTGCTCGCCGAGGGGGCCACTGACCTTGGGTCAGAGGAGTTGCTTACAGGGAGAAATTATTAGGGAGGACAAGAAAAGATCTCTGCTTTAATCAGCAAAATCCAGAATATAGGCCCTCTACAGGACAAACAATCCAGTTTTTTCAACAAATTGCAAGGGGGGAGAATGGACAGAGAGGGAACGGAAACTTAGAGAGGAAAAGAGACTGAAGAGGTATTTTTCACCACTCACGATGTACCGCACTTATATGGATCCTGATTCAAACAAGCCAAGTGTAAAGAGAAATGAGACAACCAGAGATATTTAAACACTAACTTAATAAATGATAATATTAGGACATTAAAAAATATTAGGACATTTGACACTTGTAATTAAGATTTGATACTAAAAATTATTATTGATTTTAGAAGTGATATTATATTTATGTTTCTCTAAAAAACCCTTTATCTTTTAGAGATACATACTAAAGTATTTACAGACATGATGATGCTAGGATTTAAAAATGATCCATCCACTGGGGAGAGCAGTGGGTAAGAAAAGAAACGAAACAAGATGAGCCATGAGTTGGTAAATGTTAAAGGAGGGTTCATTATACCATTCTTTCCACTTTCATGAATGTTTGAGACACTCCATAATAAAACGTTTTAGTTTTTAAGTATCTGTTCTAGGCACAGAACAGCATATACAGTATGCTACCTTTTGTGTAAGAGCAGAGGAATATAACACTAACACACACACACACACATTTGCTAGTAAATAAAAAATGAACAAAAATGGTTACCTATGGGGAAGGAGGGAATTGGGGACAGGGAAAGGAATGGAAGCAAGACTTCCTTGAATGTACCTTGTCATAGTTTTAACTTTGGAATCACATAAATGTTTTATATAAGTCAAAAAGAACAATATAAAATAAAATAAAGATTCCCTAAAAATTGAAAAACAGAAGCAAATAACCTAAATATATATCAAGTTGATGATATAATCAGAGAAAAAAAATTATTTCTAGTGACCTCAAAACACAGTATTTTGACATACAAAACCTCAGCGTGATATATTCCAAGGGCAAAAAGAACTGCAAATGCATCTAACCTGTAGGCAGTTGTCCTAATGTTGGACATACCGGTTTTGATATTTTGTAATTTGTATATGTGTATACGTGCGTGTATATGTATACATGCATGTGTACGTGTGTGTGTGTGTGTGTGTGTGTGTGTATAAATAGTCATCCTTCAGTATCTGTAGGGGATTGGTTCCAGGATCCCCAAGGATACCAAAATCTGATGCTCAAGTCCCTGACAGGAAGTGTCATAGTATTTGCATATAACATGCACACATCCTCCTGTATACTTAAATCATCTCTAGATTACTTGCAATACCTAACACAATGTAAATGCTATGTAGATATTAGTAGCTGTTATACTATATTGTTAAGGGAATAATGAGAAAAATGTTCAATATAGACACAATTTTCCCCCAAATATTTTTGATCCACAGCTCATTAAATTCAGGCATGCAGAACCCACAGATACCAAGTGCCAACTATAAAAATTTATAAATATATATAGAGAGAATAGGAAGATCTTAGGAATCAAGACTTTTAGTATTAAATCAATTATGTAAAAACTCTATCATCTTGGCCAGGCGCGGTGGCTCACGCCTGTAATCCTAGCACTCTGGGAGGCCGAGGCGGGTGGATTGTTTGAGCTCAGGAGTTCGAGACCAGCCTGAGCAAGAGTGAGACCCCGTCTCTACTAAAAATAGAAAGAAATTAGCTGGACAATTAAAATATACACATAGAAAAAAAATTAGCCAGGCATGGTGGTGCGTGCCTGTAGTCCCAGCTACTCGGGAGGCTGAGGCAGGAGGATCGCTTGAGCCCAGGAGTTTGAGGTTGCTGTGAGCTAGGCTGATGCCACGGCACTCTAGCCCGGGCAACAGAGTGAGACTCTGTCTCAAAAAAACAAACAAAAAAAATTATCATCTTGAATTTGAATTTGTATAAACTCATGGTTTTTCTTTCCTTTTAAAAGTATGCATTTCCTATGGCTGGGCATGGTGGCTCATGCCTGTAATCCCAGCACTTTGGGAGGCTGAGGCAGGATGATCACTTGAGCCCAGGAGTTCGAGAACAACCTGAACAACACAGCAAGACTCCATCTCTACAAAAAAAATAAAAATTAAAAAAATTTTTAAAGTATGTATTTCTTAGCTCTGGCCACAGACAAGGCCTAGAAACAAAGATAAATCCAGCAGCAAGGAGCATATCTAGTGCGCTGATTGTGGCTTCTCAATACCATTCCTCACTATAAGAAACCTGGTTTCTTGGAAAAATGAATGATTCGAGGTTTAACAAAGAAAGGTGCCCAGGTCATCTTGTTTCGACTGAAAACAAAGAAGCTTCTCAAGGATTAATGAGTTGATGGCAAAAGGACAAAGGAGCCAGCTTGAAGGGGCTCCCACTGACCAAAGATGGGATAACTTGAGCATGAAAAAGAATGACTGAGTACCTATTAATTAATATACTGAATATACTGAATTATGAATGAACTTATAAAACTAAATGAGTTCATTATAACGCTAAAACTAAAAACAATAGAGGAGGTCACTTCATACCCATTAAGATGGCTACTATCAAAAAAACCCCAAAAATAGTAAGTGTTGACGAGGACACTGAGAAACTAGAACTCTTGTGCACTGTTGATGGGAATGTAAAATGGTGCAGCTGTGTGGAAAACTATGGAGGTACCTCAAAAAATTATACATAGAATTACTACATGTTGTAGCAATGCCACTTCTGGGTATCCAAAAGAACTGAAAGCAAGATCTCAAAGAGATATTTGTACGCCTATGTTCATAGCAACATTATTCATAATAGCTAAAACATGGAAACAACTCAAGTGTCCATCAACATATGAATGAATAAACAAAATGTGGTCTACACACACAATGGAATAGTATTCAGTCTCAAAAAGGAAGGAAATTCTGACACATGCTACAACATGGGTGAACCCTGAGGATACGCCAAGTTTAATAAGCCAGTTACAAAAAGGCAAATACCGTATGATTCCACGGTACCTGGAGAAGTCAAACTCCCAGAGACAGAATATATAATGGTGGCTGCCAGGGGTAGGGAGAGGGGGAGAAATGGGGAGTTATTCTTTAATGGGTAAAGAGTTTCAGTTTTGAAAGACGAAAAGAGTTCTGGAGATTGGTTGCACAAAATGCAAATATACTTAACATTTACACTACTGAACTGTACACTTAAAAGTAGTTAAGATGGGAAACTTCATGTTATGTGTGTTTTACCATAATTTAAAAAAAAAATAGAGGAGGGACTCTTGGAACACCATTTGAGATTGTTAGGACATCAACTCACTATTCTGAAACTGTTATTTAAAGGAAACTGGCCAGGAGCAATAGCTCGCACCTATAATCCCAGCACTTTGGGAGGCCAAGGCAGGAGGATCGCTTAAGGCCAGGAGTTCGACACCAGCCTGGGCAACATAATGAGACCCCATTCCTATAAAAAATAAAATTAAAAAAAAAAAATAGCTGGGTGTGATGGCGTGTGCCTGTAGTCCCCACGACTTGGGAGGCTGAGCCAGGGAGATCACTTAGCCCAGGGAATGGAGGTTACAGTCGGGCCACTGCACTCCAGCCTGGGCAACAGAGTAAGACCCTGTCTCTGAAAAAACAAATAAATAAAGGAAACAAATTATTCCATTTTCTAGCATAAACTATATTTCAGAGTAACCAAAAAGTCCTTAAGGAAGCAGGAAAGATATTTTATACAGAATATCAGCTAATAAATGAGAAAGAAATAATGAAATTAGAAAAACTCTTTGGAATTCTTAATAAAATTAGACTCAAGCAAAGATTATTGATGGATACTAACATCAGTAGGTAAAAAGTGGAGAGCTTTACAGCGAAGGGATCAGAAGATCCCCACTTACATTCACTGATCAAGCATCATTAACAGTGAGACAATCGGGCGCTTTGGGCCTCCTGAAGTCACGGAACAGGAAGAACACAGCATCCCCACCTCTGTCAAGATGAACCTGAATCTAGTCAAGTCTTTATTGCTAACTTCCAGTCTACAGAAAAAACAGAGTATAGAGGGAAAAATTACTTGCGTAAGGAACCCATCAGTGAAACTCGAAATGTCCTGGAAAACCCAGGAAGCAATCAGTCAAACCCAGAATTGTCCTGGAAAATTCTCAAGACACATGACCCAGTTTCTTCAACAAGTCAATGGCATGAGAAAAAGCGGAGTGTCTGGTTGGGTGGAGCAGAAAGAGATACTATTCCAGATTAAGCCATTTAAGAGACATAAACACATGTAATGTGTGGCCCATGTTGTGGATCCTGATTCAAAATAAGCCCAAATGTAAAAAAAACATTTTTTTACATAACTGGAAAAATCTGAATATGAACTTGTATTAAGTAATATAAAGCAACTGTTATGGATTTTCTTAGGTGTGATAATGACAATATAGTTACATAAACATTTAAGAACAAGAAAAACAGTCCCTCTTTCCTGATATTCTGCCCCCACCTTGTTGGGACACACAAGGGGGAAAGATGCACAGAGTCCCTCAGTCTCTGCCGAGAGCGGCATATTCCAGGGGCAGACTCCCAGAAGATGGAAGACCCGAACACAAGCTGTACCCCGCAGGCCCTGCTCTGGTGTGGAGTCTAATCCATTCATCCACCCCCTGCCCTGGACATGTGGCCTGAAGCCCACATACTGTCGTGTGGAAACCCAAACCCAACAGCCATCAAGATTAGTTTTTTTTTTGAGACAGAGTCTCACTGTGTTGCCTGGGCTAGAGTGCCGTGGCGTCAGCCTAGCTCACAGCAACTTCAAACTCCTGGGCTCCAGCAATCCTTCTGCCTCAGCCTCCCAGGTAGCTGAGACTACAGGCACGTACCACCATGCCCCAGCCAATTTTTTCTATTTTTAGTTGTTTTGGCTAATTTCTTTCTATTTATAGTAGAGACGGGGTCTCACTCTTGCTCAGGCTGGTCTCAAACTCCTGAGCTCAAGTGATCCTCCTGCCTTGGCCTCCCAGAGTGTTAGGATTACAGGTGTGAGCACCGCACCGGGCCTGAGACTAGTTTTTGATCCCAGAGCTAAAGACTTACCCTTCCCCTGAGACTCAGAGGCCACATTTAGTTGCATAAGATTTTCTGAGCGATTTGAGCTAGGCTGAGAGAAGCCTAACAGCCATCATGGGCACTCCCGTCCTTCCTGTCAGGGGGGCTCTTCTCTGACTCCCACACTAGGGGAGAATAACAAAGAAAGATGCAGGATGAAAAGGTTGCCAGTCTGGATCCTACATCCGGACCTCTGCCTACTCAGATGTTAGCAGATGTGTAAGGAGCAGTGTGGAAAAAAACACAGGCCCAGACATCAGACCCCCACTGCCAAGGGTCCTCATCACATGACACAGAAAAAGCACTGACCCGACTCAACCACGCTGGTACAGCAAGAACACTAAAGCCTCTGGGGAAGGGGCCCCCGGTAACCACGCTCCGTCTGACTCATCAGAAGGAAAATGCAAACTGAAACAGGAGGGGGAGATGAGAGGCCACAGACTGATTCTACAGCACCTCCTGGCCCCCTCTGGGGTCTCGCCCTCTGCAGAAGGCCCGCAGACCTACCAAACTCAACTGCCAGCCTCTACGCCAACACTCCCAAGGCCAGCCTCCCACCCACCAACTGCTTGCTCCTCGAATGCATTCTACACTTTCAGACCTTTGTTCCCTACACCTGGAACACCCTTGGCCCTTCCCCTCCTCCAAACTCATCCTCTCAGGCCCAACTTAAATATCACCTCCACACTGCACCTTCCTTATGCATGGACTCATCGTGAATTAGTGCCTCTGAGGCACTCTGTGCAACTAGGTTTGGAACCCTGTTTTAGCTCCAATCTTAGACCGTATATTGCAGCTGTTTGGGCGATGACCCTGGCCCTTGCTAAGCCACTGTGAGCTCCTGGAGGAAGGCAGGACTCCCACTGGCATCCTCTACTCGGCACACAGCCCCCACGCACAGGGGGCACTCAGAAAACACGTGCAAAGCTCATTAGCTACCAACATGCGCACAGGCCCGGCTGTACTGAAGTAAAAATAGCTGTTTTGCTTTCCCCTCAGGCCTCTGTAACCCTGGCTTAGGGAGGCATGGCGAGGGGTGGGTCATGAAGAGAACCACCTTCTGCGGGCATGTCTGGAGGCCTCCTTCTTCACAGAACCTGCTGATATATAACACAGACCGCCATCACACAGCGGGTACCAGAGGGTATTCTCAGCACAGAATGCCCTTTTTAAAAAACAAAAAAAAGACCAGATCTCATCAAGCGTAACCAAGAATCAGAACAAGCAGATGAGCACAGCTGCTTTTCTGGAATGCTGAGAGAACATGGTTTAAAGGACGGGGCCCCAAAAGCCTCTGCTGCAGGGCCCACGCGTCTACCCACTCTCCCTCCCTCCACCTCAGCCCCGCCACTGCCCTACTGCAGCCTCCAAAGGGACTCTGCAAAATCAGCTGTGTCCACTGTTGGGCAGAACAATAACTTATTGAAGGCGTGCTTCTGAGAAGAACAGACTGAAGTGCAGGGCAGTGACTCACCTACCTCTGCCCAAGTTCTCTGGGCACGTGCTAAGCCTGTGCTGAGGCCTGCCAGAGCCCAGGACACTGTCCGGTAAAGAGCTCTCTCGGCCGGGCAGTGGCCCCGACAGCCCGCTGGAGTGGGAGCCGAGTGGAAGATGGGGCACGTCCATAAACACACTTGCTACGTCTCCAGGGTCTCTCTTACCATGGGCGCCTTTCCCAATAAACCCCAAGCACTATACACTCAGGCAGGTCACCACCCATCCAATCAGACATCCTCTTCTAAGACTCCTACGATTCTGCCACTGCCCCTACAGCAATGAGCTCTTTTCTCCACATCCAGTTCCAATCATGGAACTGATGGGAGCCAGGGGCCCGACACCCATCACAGTGAGGGTCTGCTTACCAGCCCCTCGGTTTCCTCTGTCGTCCTCTGGAAATGTGCAGCCAGGACCATGTAGTCCCGCATCTGTTTGTGACATTCAAGACACTTGACTGAGTACCGGATGAGCCTCACCGGGTCAGGGTAGAGCGGCAAGGCTGGAGGAGGGGGACTGGCACTGTCCGAAGTGAGGCCATGTTTGGGGGAGGATGAGGGGGCCGGGGTTGCTGGTGCCGTGGAGTTCGCAGGAGCCGACACGAACATTTGGTCCGCAGAGATGGGCTTCACCAGCAGCTGGGAGCACTGCATGACGAGCCCCTTGCTCTTGTGGTCGCGGGCATGCCGCAGCAGGCTGCACTTGTTGAAGAAGAGCAGCGTCTTGGAGCACAGAGTGCACAGCACCTCGATGTGGACGCTCCGCCGGCCGTAGTGCTGGCTCAGGCTCTTCTCTAAGGCAAACGCGTCCCCACACTCCAGGCAGCAGTACCCACTGGCCGGCACGTGGATCCTGCTGTCCGCAGGCGGGCTGAGATTTGGCGCATAGAGGGGCACGGGGTTGGAGCTGTGGAGGACCTTGTTGAAGACCTCCACAATCAGTGGGGCGGCCTTTTTCACCTGGTGGACCAGGGGCACCGACATCTGCGTGAGCTGTGGCTGGTTCCGTCTCTGCGCTGAGGACTTGGCTGTCACTGACGCGGCAACGCTGTGGGGCACGAGGTTCAGGTTGGCCAGGTGCACCGCTTTGGGAAGGAGGCTGGCAGGGGCCGGGGTGGACGCCTGCAGTGCTGTGCTCTGCTGCTTCCTGCCCGACTGTGAGCCCGGTGCAGCTCCCTTTGGGACCCGGGGCCCCGAGCTGCAGCCGGGAGACGAAGAGTCACTGGCCTTTGTCATGCTCTCATCTCCTTTCCTGTCACCCTGGGGGCTCCCTGAATTTGCGCCTGCCTCAGGAAGGTGCTCCTCCACAGGCACTTCGTCCCCTGGCACCTCACTTGGGGCCTCAGCAATGGCGCTCCCCAGAGGTGACCCAACAGGAGACTTACTCGGATCATCAGGGTCTGGTAGGATCCTTGTGACGGTCCGTTTGATTTCCCCTGATGATGTCTTAATGGTTTTGATTCTGACTTTGGGAATCGCTGGTGGGGAGCTGGCAGCCACAGAAGGGGAGCCTTTGCCGCTGCTGTCACTGCAGATGCTCCGAGGGCTGTCCGATGGCTTGATGCTTTTTCTAGTGGCCTCCAGAGGGCTCCGGGGACTCTTTGGTGACTTGGGCATTTTGGGGCTGCCTTTAGAACCCTCTTTAGTGGGCCCTGAGGCATCCTTTGTGTGGCCAGCCTGATCCTCCTTAGTGACACTGGCCACTCTTTTGGCCTGTAGGGCCACCAAGGCTGCCACACAAGAGGACAGCTTAGAATGAGCTGGCTTAAGACGCTGCCGAGGGGGGACTGATGAGCAGGTACCAAGCTCCCGGGCAAGCCCCTTGGGCTCCCCGATACTGTTGCTAGGGTGGCTGTTGAACTCCAAAGCTTCCCCAAAGAATCGACTGGCATCCAGCTCTTTGTGAGACTCCACTGCCTTCTGCCCACCTTGCTCGTGCTCCTGCTGGCTCCCCAAGGGCAGGGGTTCTGGCTTGGGTTCCTTCTTACAAAAATGATCAAACATATGCAGCTCCGGGACTGGAAACTTAGCCAGAGCCTCCAGGACTGGGCCTCCCACAGCCCCGCACCCAGGAGGGGGTGGGAAATAACTGTCAGAGTGCTTGGGCTTTATCCCAAACCCGTTATCTTTGATGGGATCCTCGGGTTCGGGGCTGGAGATCGGACTGAACTGGTTGAAGGTGGGTAACGGCTCTGACTTGGGAGGCTCCAGCTTGCCAGGGAAACTCCTGGCACTATCTCCATTCATGAAAGTTGAATCAAACTTCCCACAGTTGTGGGGATCTGGAGGCAGGTCTGAGCCCCGGAATCCATTGTGTAGGAGGGTGGGAGCAATGTGGTCTTTCTCCGCTTCAAATGACTCCTGGCGGCTGGTATTCTTAACAATGACACTCACGGCCGGCACATCTGGGGCTGATCCTGAGTGAGACAAAGACACACTTTCATCCATACACATGCCTGGCGGTTTGAGGGGACTCTCATTCTCCTCACTGGGCGTCTGGATGGCCTCCTTGGCGTCAAGGCTGGTGGGGTCTGGGATGTCAAAAGCAGCCAGAAGGTCATCAAAATCTGGGGTTTTCATATCTCCCATGGCTGGATACCGGAAAAGGCTATAACAAAAACAGAGAACACAATCAGTGACCACCAGGGTCCCACGGGACTCCGTCTTGCATCATCTTCATGGCTCATCACACTCACACACACACACTCACACTCACACACACACACACACACACACACGGTCAGCACGCCCACACACAACCCTAAGTACTGTGATAGGAAATCACACACCTGAGTTTTACCCAACAGGTTTCTAGAACACTGGAATAATAGGGGGAAAAATGAAAAGAGAATTTTGTATGTAGTGACAAGGCCTGTCTGGCAGGTCTTAAACCTCAATACCTGGAAATTCCTCACTTGCTGCATAGCCAAAAAAAAGGGTACACTCCTACCACACTCCCTCAGTTTCTCAGGGAACATCATTACTCCATGATCACGTATGCTAGCAAAAAGCCAATCACTCAGCCCTTTAAAAAAAAAAAAAAAAGCATGGTTTAGCACTTCCTTCAGAAAACATTTGATTTGTACATGAGACTTGGCTATAACTTGCTCTGATAGTTTACTCTTAGTAATTACTCACTAACTTTATATAACTTTGGGGGTTTTTTGCTACATGAATTCAATCAAATCCAAAATGACTTGCTATTGCCAGGATTTGTGTTGTCTCATGAATAAATTCCAGAAAATTATATCGTCCTCTAGGTACTTTTTTTCTCTACTCAGCAGACACACTTGATTCCTGGATTTTCACCCTAAAATTATTATTGGTTGGTGAATGGACCATTAAATCTTAGGAGCAGGGTGACTTGCAAGGTACCACACAGTTATCAAACTGGCCAAGTGACAGTTTGGGGGAAGCCTAAATTCTATTTTAACTTTATATACACAAAGAAGAGGATAACAATTCTATTTTAACTAGATGCACCTGTTTCCTTCATGATCTGGGGATGCACAGCTACAGAACTATTGTGCAGGGGAAACCCAAGGCCCTAGAAAGAGGCCTTCCAGTAGGAAATTATCACAACACTCACACTTAAGATGAAACATGAAACTGGCTAGCTCAAACCTGCCGGAGGAGGGAGAAAAACCTCCCCACCTCCCTTGCTCAGCCTTTAAATCCTGCATCTGCTTCAGCATCCCAGGATCTTTCTGGCTTACGTATTTCTTACACCATGTTTGTGCTGAAAACCCTTCTGGATGCAGAGGGACACAACTCTTTTAGACAGCAGTGTGGTAGCTGCACAGAACCAGTGAGTGGCAAATTCTGGGCCCAGGAACCCCATTTCCAGAAATTTATTCTAAGAACAAAACTTCCCAAAAGCTATATGCAAAACTGTATCCTATAGCATCATTAAAACAGCACAAAAGAGACATACGCAAAAAGGAATCTAAGTGTCCAAGACCAGGGAACGGCTGAATACTAGATGGACTATTAAGCAGTCATCAAAAAATTCTAATTATGAAATCTGCATAGCAACGTAAAAAATTACTTTTAATGCTAAACTTAAAAAGACTAATAAAAAATGTTGTCATTATAACAATATAAAACTAAGTATGCATTTGAGCCAAGATTAAAAGAAAAAGAAAAATAATTATGCAGAGTAGTGTAATTATTGTTAGGTTATTTTTTCAAAACTTTTTTTAGGGGGCTAATAGATGAGTTTTGTGATTTTTAAAGGAGAAAATAAAGAGAAAATCACTTAGAACCACAAGGGGAGCAGGTGGCACAGCAGAGGTGTGTCTCTCACCACCCCAGGGGATCAACAGGTTTGCAAGTTTAGCTCCTTCCCCTCTCCCAACTGCCTACGAAACACATGTGCCTGCAACACATCTGCCTGCGTAAGAGTTCGCACAGAAAATGAAAACTATACTCCTCCTCCCATTGGGAAGATACCTAATTATGGTAGGTAATAATAAAGTGAAATACCAATTATCTAAATACGGGATGGCAGAATTACTCCACTGGAATGAGATGTAAAGTTTCTGGACAGAACAAATGATTGTCTCCTAGAATAGAAGGTGCTGGAGCCCACGGACAAGCGGAGTATGATGCTGGATATCACCGAAAATACCGGGCATCCCAATACCAAGGGAACCACTCTGCAGGGAGAGCATAACTATGAGAAAATACCCACATATGTGCTTTAATAAGCTTCTTTCTTTCTTTCTTGTTCTTTCTTTGTTTTAAATGTTTAGGGACGAAAAGATTGGGGGAGAAGGGCAGAATTGATTATTCCTTTTAAGGCGCCCAGAAAAGCATGCAGGAGAGGAGGGGGACAGGTGGTGGTGTGTGTAAGGATTAGCTGGGCGCCCACTGCTCTCTCACACAAAGTTGCAGGGGTCTGAAGCAGAGATTACATCAAAAGAAAGTAAAGTTCTCCTCACAGAGAAATCTCAGAGACTGGCAGAGAATGGTCAGGGATAAAGTAAATATCTTTCGCTAGAAAATCAGAGCTAGTAAATAAATAGTGTGACAGTTCAATATCGGCAACAGGAAAAACCTTTATAAGGATTTTAAATGTCAAAGTTGAAGGCTTTAAAAGCCAAATATCACATCATGTTTTCTATTTAGCCCTGGTAAGAAAAACTGAAAACAGCAGAATTGATAACAGTGAATAAAAGACTCTCCGTGTACCTGTGTGTTTGTATTTCTTCAGGCTTGCTCTAAAGTGAGTATTGCATTTGTTATAAATAGGAGATAGAAATTAATCAAAATGTACTGTTATAAAAGCAAAAGAAGAAACGGTAAAGAAAAAGACAACCAATAAAAAGTTCTATTCATTGAAAACCTGCCAGCACAAAGTTAAAAGGCAAACAACAAACCAAAAGGTATGTATGTTTGTACATATAGTTATTGTCATTAATATCTTAATATATTAAAAGCTCTTACAAAACAGTAAGTAAGAGATAAGCAATCCATTAGAAAAATCAGCTTGGAGGGTAAAAAAAAAAAATGAGCTTGAGCTAAGGTGATGAGCAGGCAATTAAAAGAAGAAACACAAACGGACAATTAATATGTAAAAACAGTTGCAAACTCACAAGAAATTAGAGAAATACAAATTAAAATAATGAGAAACCATTTCTGGCTTATCAAATTGATTAAGGTTTTCAAAAAGTAATAATCCTAGTGTTGGCAGAGATGTGGCAAAATAAGCATTCTAAAGGTAGCATAAATTGATACAACCTATCTAAAGAGCAATTTAGCAATGCATTAAAAAAGCCCAATAATTGCACTTCCAGAAATTTATCCTATGGAAATAGAGACGATGTGACAAAGATAATCGTTACAGAATATTTATAATACAAAAAGGAGACACAACCTAAAGATCCAACAAAAGAAAATTGGTTCAATAAATTATGGTATATTAATACAATTAAATGAGGCATCATTATAAATCATATTACAGATCAAAATTAAGGCTATAAGAAATAGTCCTGATAAAAAGTGAGAAAAAAAAGAATACTGAAGTACAGTACAATATTTAAAGTAAAATTAAATATATATGTGTGTGTATACACACACACACACACATACATATATATATATATATATTTTTTTTTTTTTTTTTAAGAGATGAGGTCTTGCTCTGTCATCCAGGCTGAAATGCAGTGGCACAATCCTAGCTCACGGCAATCTCAAATTCCTGAGCTCAAGCGATCCTCCTGCCTCAGCCTCCCGAGGGGCAGGGACTACAGAGGGGCACCACAGTCCTGGCTAACTTTTTAAATACATACTTTTTATGAAAAAGGCTAGAAGAATATTCCAAAATGTTAAAAAGTATCTCAGCAGATAATGAAATTATTTTCTTTCTTTTGTTTATCTTCATTTTCGAACTACTTCAATTTGTAGTTCTTACGTAATTTTATTAAATTATACTTTTAACATACAAAAAAAAGAAGAAACTAAGCAGGCCAAAAAAATCTGAGGAGCTCCTTACACAGTACTCTGAAAATCATTAACATAAAATTCTTAAAGCACATCTGGCATGACTCAGCAGAAGAAGGCTAGCTAGAAAATCAATGGGGTAACTTAATTAAAATAAAAGGTGTAGCTGAAATAAAAAGCTTTAGCATACACCAGTGTCTGCAACTTGCTGAAAGCAGCAAGCCAAAGCTGGGAAGAGCAAACCACAGGCAGCTGTCTGCCTTGTCTGGGGGCAGCCACTGGGGGCCAGAGCCACACCCACGAACACCAGCACGGAGGCAGGGCCCAGCCTGAGAAGCATCTGGCAGAGACTCACCCTGAAGCACCTGAAGCAGCCAAGCAGATCCAGGCCTGGTGAGCTCACTGAGTGATCCAGGGTGGCCCAGTCGACAGGAAAGGCACGTCACGGGTTCTCTGTGGCCTGGGCGGAGAGCGAGTTTCACCCAAAGGTGAGACAGTGGAACTATGCATCAGTATGTACAACCCACTTGGGGGTAAAGAACAGCTCCAAGACTGGCAGACTGACACTCATCCCCTCTCAGAGTACGTTTTACTTCAGGAAAGAACTGGAAGTTTATTAAAAAAAAAAAAAAAAAAAAAGCTAAATTCACACTATTACAGGGTCTACTAGTTTGCCCAGGTCATTTTACCAACCACTTAAGTAAACGTATCGACCGGATGGCGGGAAGGAGCATCTTAACCTTGGAAAGGCCTCAGAGGCCTAACTAGTCTCTTAGGATTCTTTGAGGGTGCAAAAACAATATGATTATATATAATTACGGCAGAACCAGTAGGTAGAATTTCTACAAACTTTAAATGTCAAAATTCTACCAAAAAACAACAACAAAAGAATTTAATTCCATAGACTTGGGTTAATATGTACGTGGTCTGTATATGTCTTTATGTGATTGTCATTTACAGGGAACTATGAACAGTGAAGTTTTTAACCCACTGACCAGTTCTGGACTGGAGCTTAATGTTTTCATAAATGACCCAGAATGGTGATTTCTAATCCATAAGGGAACCGAACTTCACATCCACATGTGTTCTCAACAACCAGTCTACTGAATGAACACTCATGAAATATTTATTTTAAATAGGAGGTCTCATATTCAAAAGGCTTTGGGAACTGACAACCTAGCAAAAGAATGTTAGGCTGTAAGCGTCACGAAGGAAGCAGCGTGTTCGTCTCATTCATCACTGCATCCCCGTTGGGTACTCAATAAATATTTGTCACAGCAATAAAGTGAAATCTTCAAATTTGCAAATGGCCTTAAAGCTGTTCTAAATCAAAATGTAAAATTAAAAGACAAGTTTTCATAAGGCTGTATAAATAGGCAAAATTATGGCAAATGATCATCAGTGAAGGCAAATGTGAAGGAACATTTAGGGAAAAGCAGCACCAATTATACTATTAGAATAATGGGTTCTAAGCTAACTATTCGATAAAGAGGCCTAGGCATCGGCTTAGACTATTCCCTTAAGATACCACATTGCGTGTTTCATCACGAAGGCCCAGAGAACGCCGGGCCTCGTCAGAAAGCACACTGCAAGCAGATGAGAGCTTGTGGTCCGGCCCCTATTCAAAGCCACCGTGTCCGCAGCTACACGTGCTGCGCAGTTTGGGCTCCCACACCTTAAGACAGACGTGCCAGAGCGGGGAAAGGTCCTGAGACATGAGATCGAAGTTAAAAAGTATCTGCAAGGGCTTTCTGATGAGATCCTAAAAATCAGAACTCTGTTTTTCCGGAGAGATGAAGACTGAAGGGAAAGGGAGAAGCATAACTAAAAGTTTGTTCATCAAACCTCAAAATACTAAAGAGCAGAGGGCAGGATCCTGAAGTTTGAAATTAAATATGTAGACAAATAAAAGATGACTTTATTCATTAGTCAAAAAATATACAGAAGTTATTACAGGTAAAAGATATACATAAATGTAGTAACATCCACATATGCAAATCTGAAAGAGAAAAAAAAAAGGCTCTGAGGAACTAAGAACAAGAACTTGTCACTAAACTCATGAGCTTTTTTCCTCAAGCACAAAGCCTTCAAATTTGAAATAACATTAAATTTGGTCATCTGTTTTTCTCAGCAATGATAAGTTTAGTAAAGCAGATTAATAAAAGTGTAATAACAGAACATCAAAGAGGCAGAGGTGCTCCAAAAGCACTTATAAAAATCTGATCTCTATTCAGTATATTCTATTTGATAAGGAGGCAAACAGCACACTGCAGAACACTGGACTATGAGACAACAAAATGAAGTTTTCTTGGATTTGCCATTATTTGTGGGATGAGAACTGGATGGGAGAATATTTTACAATGCGGGGGGGAGCTCTTAACCCTGCTCCCATATATGATTATGTCTTATATATTGATATCATCTATCTGTGTTCAATTATTGCTTATAATGCTTAAGAATTTTTAAGTGGGTAAATGAAAGGTACCCTCAGCTGTCTATTTTAGAAAAAGAAGCATCCTAAGGGACAACAGAACAAAAACTCTAGGATGCCAAGGGTAGAGAGAGGGGCAAAAAGAGGGGAGAGGGAGAGAAGGGGAGAGAGTTGGAAGGACAGGCCAGGTGTGGTGGCTCATGCCTGTAATCCCAGCACTTTGGAAGGCTAAGGCAAGAGGATTGCTTGAGGCCAGGAGTTCAAGGCCAGCCTGGGCAACATAGCAAGACCCTGTCTCTACAAAAAATAAAAAAATTAGCCAGGCTTGGTGGCTTGCATCTGTAGTCCCAACTACTTGGGAGGCTGAGGCAGGAGGATCACTTGAGCTCAGGAATTTGAGGTTACAGTGAGCCATGATCATGCCACTGCACTCCAGCCTGGGTGACAGAGCAAGACCCTGTCTCTTAAAAAGACAGAGAGAGAGAGAGAAAGAGACAGAGACAAAGGGAGAGGAGGCGAAACAAAGGGAAGGGAAGGAGAGGGGATGAGGGGGAGAGATGGGCGATGGGGAGAAAAGAGGTGGTAATATTTAGCAGAAGCTGAGACCAGAAGAAAGTACTATTGAGGCAGGTGCAGTGGCTCATGCCTGCAATCCTAGCACTCTGGAAGGCCAAGGTAGGAGGATCACTTGAGCTCAGAAGTTTGAGACCAGCCTGAGCAAGAGTGAGACTCCATCTCTACTAAAAATAGAAAAATTAGCCAGGTGTGGTGGCACGTGCCTGCAGTCCCAGCTACTTGGAAGGCTGAGGCAGGAGGATCACTTGAGCCCAGAAGCTTGAGGTTGCTGTGAGCTATGATGACGCCACCACCCTCTACCCGGGGCAATAGAGCAATACTGTCTCAAAAATAAAAAAGACAGAAAGAAAGAACTGCTGCATTGGTTGCCAGGTAGGGGAACCTCTTTTGTACCAGGAATGGAAGCTGGGCAAGAGGAAAGACAGAAGCAGCAAGCAAGCGCAAGAGTGAGCTGCTGCTCTCGAGACCCGTGGGGGCTTCAGCCTGGACTCTAGCAGGAACATTGGTCAGAGAAAGACATTGCTTCCATCAGTGGTAGGGAAAGAAGGGAGCTCAGTGAAACTTCAGATGAATCAAAGGAAACAGAAAAAGAGCTCCATGCTCCTGGACCCAGAACGAAGGACCAGATGGGAATGGTGAAGCTGAAAGAATAAGAAAGAGTGAACCATAAGAAACGGGCTTTCACTCCCGTGCTATCAGTAGTTACCCACGTGAAGATCTTGGGCAGGCCTTGGTTGAATATGTAAAACTAAACTAACTTTAAGGATCTCTGAGTCGTTGAACAGACTAGGCTGCAACAGCTGGGCAAATTAATCTAGAATTAATGGATTTCTAAATAAAAATTAACTCCTAAAGTGGACAAACAGATGCCCTACAATATACTTATCACTGACCTCAACACACATCTAAGGCCTACTTACAGGTCTAAGTGACCCCAAGTCACAGATGTTCAGAGTCAGTGGCCAAAGTTTCATTTCATGAGGCACCTGGTATTCAAACAAGTAGCAAAAAATGGCCCAAAAAGACTGTCAGCAGTATGTATGAAAACAGCCACACCGCCCCCGCCGTCCAGTGGACCAGACAAAACAAAGTTTTTCGCTGCCTCTTTCTCTATCTAGTTTAGCCCTCCAATGCACACTGCCAGAATGGCTGCTGTGAAACACATCTGATCACAGAGAGGTCCCTGTCCAAAACCCCCGTCATCTTCAGGACAGAGCTCAAACCCTTCAGCCTCGCATGGAGGATCGCTCCTGACCCGGTCTCTGCCCACCGCTCTAGCCACTTCCCAGGACATCTTTCATTCTAACCACAACTTGCTCGTGCCTCTGTGTCGGCTTGAGCTCTTCCCCCGACTCGAGAAGAATGCCTGATACCCCAACCCCACCCCCAAACACAAATCTGCCTGACCACTGCTCCTCATCCCCAAGCTTCAGCTCTAGGGCCCCCTCCGGAGTGCTGTGACACCAGTGGTCCTCGGCCCTCCTCCTGCTCCTCCACTTTCTGCTGACACCCGGATACCCTTCCTTGAAGGCAGCACTTCCCAGAGTGGGCTGGAATCATGCGTTTTCTTGTCAGTCCTTCCCAGCAGCCTTGAGCCTCTTCAAAGTTGGGGTCATATCCTTCCCTCCATTTCCAAGACCCAACACATCTGGCTCCCAGTGGCAGACGAGCTGTCACTGCTCCCACCACTCCCAGAACCATTTCTCAGTGCCTCTCCAGCTCCCTGGCTGAGGCACCTGCCCACCTGCCCCTGCTTGCCCTGCCCAAGGGGGCCTTCACCCAGAGGCAGCTTCTCCTGCCTCCCACCATGCCTTTTCCATCTCAACCAAAGAGCCCACTTTCCAAGAACAGAATTATATAGCAAGCATTCTAACAAGACTCACAGGATGTTAAGAGCTGAAGGGGACCTCACAAATTATCTGGCCCAGGGGTTTCCAAATGCCTGTCTGCAGGCTGCTGCAAAAGAGTAACATGGAAGTGACTTTAAAATGCAGATACCTGGGCTCCAGGCATGGAAATTCTGACTCGATACGTCTAGGATGGGTCCCTGCTTTTTTTTTTTAAGCTTCCTGGTTCACTCTAATACACTGGTCTAGTCCGACCTCTTCATTTTATACATGCATGGAGAACTGAGGCTCAGAGAGGGGAAGTTCACCCCTCAGTTTCCAAATGCCAAGACATAGCTGGCGCTGAGGACACAGAGCTGAAGGCCCAGACCCTACTCTTGAGCACCCACACGCAAGCCACTGAAAACATTTGTGGGTGCCACTGAAGGCTCATCACGGGCACAGAACCCTACAGATGTCACCTCACCCTCCCTTGTGCTCCCTTTTGCTTTATTTATTCTTCCTCACAACATAGTTTTCTACCTTTACTACCGTTATTTCACTAAAACATTCTCTCTCCTGCTATTCTATAAGCCCTTCGAAAGGCACTCACTGAATTATTAACGGGTATTTCTACATCGGGATCTCTACTTGGATGTCTAACAGGCATCCAACGCCTACTATGTCCAAAACGTAACTCTTGATTTTCACCTACAGTCTCCCCCACTGCAGTAAATGACACCTCCATCCTCTCAGCTGCTTAGGCCAAACCTCTTTCCTTCACACCTTTCATCCAATCCACAAGCACATCCTGATAACACTACCTTCAAATATACCCAAGTCCACCCACTTCTCACTGCCTCCATCTCATATCTCTCCGAGAGTCCCACAAAAGCCTGCTCACTGGTCTCCCTGCTTCCACCCTTGCCTCTCCTAGTCATTCTCAACACAATCACCGGAGTACTACTTGAAACACACATGCGGGCCGGGCACAGTGGCTAGCACCTATAATCCCAGCACTTTGGGAGGCTGAGGCAGGAGGATCACTTGAAGCCAAGAGCCCGAGACCAGCTTGGGCAACTTAGCCAGACCTCGTTTCTACAAAAAAAGTTTAAAAATTAGCCAGGCATGGTGGTGCATGCCTGTAGTCCCAGCTACTTGGGAGGCTGAGGTGGGAAGATTGCTTGAGCGAAAATAGTTTAAGGCAGCAGCGTACCATGATTGTGCCTGTTAATAGCCGCTACACTCCAGCCTGGACAACACAGCGAGCCCACATCTCAAAAAATAAAAATAAAAAAATAAAACACACATCAGATCATGTCTGTCCTCTCTTCAAAACCCTTCAATGCCACCCAGACTCACCCGGAGTGAAATTCAGTCTTTCCCACAGCCTGCACACCAGATGATCTAACTGCCCTCCAACTCCTACGCCTCTCTCACCGCGTCTGTCCAGGCATGCAAGGCCGCCTTATTGTTCCTCAAGCATGTCGGGCATGCTCCTGCCCCAGAGCCTTTGCATTTCCTTTTCCCTCTGCTTGAAATGTTCTTCCCCCAGATCCCTGTAGGCTTACTTCCTCACTTCCTCCCGGTCTTTACTCCAACATCACTTTGTCAGCAGCCATCCATGACCATTCTACGTGAGAGACCAATCCCCGCCCCCGTCATCAATCTCTACCCCTTTACTCTGCTTTATTTTTCTTCCCAGCACTCATCACCATCTAACACACACGCACATTCATTACTGTACTGTCTGTTTATAAGCTCCAGTGTGTTTACTGGAGGATAATACACCGTTAGAAAGGGGAACAATTTGACAAGCTCATTTGTCCAGAACTAGATTGCTCAAGATATTCACAGATTCCCAAGCAGGTTTGTTATCAGTCAAAAATTTGGCAAATACGTAACCTTCTGAGTGTTTTGCTTTTTAAATCTTTTTATACACAGAGGGACCTTCAGTGTTGATGGAAGCTCATCAGTGGGAAGGGGTCTACCCAAAGTAACCCTTGTCTATGAATCCTGGGGCCCTGTAGGGGCTGATTAAATTAAACATTATCTCAGTGGGAAATGCCCACTGGTCAACGTCGCCATGACAATGTCATCTGCCTGGAGGGTGGGATCAGCGTGACGCCAATGGAGAGGGAAGGCTGGCTCTGAGAACCGCAGGGAAGAGGCAGACACAGGGTGGTCCTGAGTCTTAAGAAAAGGGGATACAACTTTGTAAACAGACTAAAAACCACTGAATTATAGAGTTTAAATGGACGACTTATATGGCATACAACTTATGTATCGATTAGGCTGTTATATTTTTCAAAACATAAAAAGAAAAAGAGAACTGGAAGGGCTGGGATCACGCAGGACTGTGAAGCTGACTGCGACAGGCAGAAGCCAGACACAGGCAGCGAGTTTACACTGAGCTGAGAATTCAGATAAAAACTGATCCTGTGTGACCTGGGCCCTCGTCATCTTGGCACTTACTGGGCACCACACTTTGTTAGAAGGGAACAAGACACAGAGATTTGAAAAAAAGTGGGACTCACTCCTCCTATTCACACACCAACCTGGGGTGTCCCTCCCACTTAACTCTGGAAAAGCATCATCTCTTGGTCGTGGGGACCCCCATATGTAAACAAGAAGCCAGCAGCCTCAGACCCACTGGGAACCAAGCCTCCCCTCCCTGAGCAAAGGATGCAGAAAAGAGAAAGTGGCCATTCCACAGGCTCACTCCTTCCCGCCTCTGGCACCCATGCGTTTGGCGCGCCAGTCTCGCCTATGGCAGACAGCTCAGGGTCCCAGAGATCCCAGAAGTGAAAGGCTTGGGGGACACAAGCAGCATGCTGTTAGTCTCGGGGCATCTCTGTGGTTGTTCCAGATCACCACAGGAGCTAGTAAAGAGTTTCTCTCTCGCAGGTGCTCCGTTCTCTCATTCCCATTCTCTTGCACACGCACACGCTCTACTCTTTCTCATCCTCTCCCCATTCCTTCCTCCACAGTATGCCGCCCGTCCCTCAGTCATTCTCTCCCTTATCCCCTTCCGCTTTCTCTTCTCCTTCTTCTCTCAACAGATATCTGAATGGCTCTTCTCTTTTATTCTTTTTTTTTCTTTTTATCAGAGACAGGGTCTTACTATGTTGCCGAGGCTGGCCTCAAACCCCTAGTCTCAAGTGATCCCCGTCCTGCCTCAGCCCCTTCCAAGAAGCTGGGACTACAGCCATGCGCCACAGAGCCCTGCAGTGGGCTTTCTCACGACTGCTCAGACTTCAGGGCAATTAGCCTTCTCCAGGAAAGCAGGGCCCCAGCCAAGGCAGCTTTTCACCCACAACCCAGCTTGGCCACAATAGCCAGGGTTCTGTGTGCCCACTGTATGTCCGTGGTGATCCAAGAGAATGACAGGGAACAACGTATCCAGAGGAACAGCCCTGCGTGCCTTTCTACCGTCAGACTAATGGAATATTAAGAACCTTATCTTTTTAAGACACACAGTGAAATGTTCATAGATAAAACGATGTGATGTCTAGGGTTGGCCTCAAAGTAACACAGGCAGGAAGAAGAAAGCAGGGAGGGGTATATAAATGAAACGAAACTGGCCATGATTTGATACCTGGGGAATCTGGATCTGGGTGAGGAGTACATGGAGGTTCATCATATTTTTTCTACAGTTTAACATTTGAGTAAATAGGGACCCAGCCCCTGACTAGTGGTCCAACTACATAACCACCGAAGTCACACTCATTATGATGGCTATTATTATTAATAAAAAACAAAACAAAACAGAAAATAACAAGTGTTGGTGAGGAAGTGGAGAACTTGGAATCCTTGTGCATCACTAGTGGGAATGTAAAATGGTACAGCCGCTACAGAAAACAGTTTGGTAGTTCCTAAAAAATTAAACATAGAATTACCATATGATCCAGAATTCTATTCCTGGGTATATACTCAAAAGAATTAAAAGCAGGGTCTCAGCTGCACACAGTGGCCCACACCTCTAATCCTAGAACTCTGGGAGGCCGAGCGGGAGGATTGTTTGAGCTCAGGAGTTGGAGACCAGCCTGAACAAGAGTGAGACCCCGTTTCTACTAAAAATAGAAAAATTAGCCAGGCATCATGGCCCTCACCTGTAGTCCCAGCTACTTGGGAGGCTGAGGCAAGAGGATCGCTTGAGCCCAGGAGATTGAGGTTGCAATGAGCTATGATGATGCCAATGCACTCTACTAGGGAGATAGAGCAAGACTCTGTCTCAAAAAAAAATTTAAATTTAAAAAATTTTAAAAATTTAAAATTTTTTTTTAAAAAAGCAGGGTCTCAAGATAGCTGCACACCTATGTTTATAGCAGCATTATTTGCAATACCCAAAGGTGGAAGCAACCCAAGTATCCATCAATGGAAAAAAGGATAAACAAAATGTGGTATACACACAAAATGGAATATTATTCAGTCTCAAAAAGAAAGGAAATTCTGACATATACTACAAGATTGATGAACCTTAAAGGTACTATCCCAAGTGAAATAAGCCAGTTACAAAAAGGTAAATATTGTATGATTTTACTTATATCAAGTCCCTACAGCAGGCATATTCACAGAGACAGACGGTAGAACAGATGTTGCCAGGAGCCGGGAGAAGAGAGAGAAGGAGTTATTATTTAATGGGTACAGAGTTTCGGTATGGGATAATGTAAGGTTCTAGAGAAGGATAGTGGTGATGGTTGCACAATTGTGAATATATTTAATGCTACCGAATTGTATACTTAAAAATGGCAGATTTTGTTATATGTTTTTTACCACACACACAAAAAAAACAACCCACCAAGGGACAGAAAAAGTCTCTTATGTTCCTCAGCTCTTCAAGGCCAGCTCAGGTCAGCCTAGACATCATACCTTAGTGAGGTTCTCAAAACAAGGGTGTGGCGAGCGCTGCTGGGGGGGTAGAGCTGTGGAGAAAGGAAAAACTTCTACCTAGGCACATGGTCTAGTGTCCAAACACCACCTAAGGAAAGAAGAAAAATAAAATTTTTTTTAATGGGTCTGAAGGTAAATGTTAAGGTAGGAAAGATAGTTTTAAAAACTAATAATAATAATCCAAGTGAAGGTAAGGCCCTGAAAAAAAATCCTCAAACATAAATTCAAAGCAGGACACAAATGTCATCAAAGGCAACACTTTTCCCAGCCTCAGACCTGCCCCCGCTCCCCTATCACAGGCTGGTGGTTGAGAGCACAGACTGGCACAAATCCCAGTTCTACCACGGACTGACCCTGTGACTTGGGGCAAGATACTTCACCTCTGTGTCTGTTTCGTCGTATGTAAAATGGGCTATTATAGGAATCAAATGAAT
>CAUYSK010007453.1:0-96375 GCA_963575035.1 Avahi laniger | reverse complement strand
GAATAGGTACATCTGTAGTTATATATTAAGAAACCTCAAGCTGTTAAATATTTGTTATTAAGTTCAATGAAATTTTATTAAATATTATATCATGTCTCTCATCACTTAAACACTACTCAAGAACTTATAGATTTTTTTTGTAATATGATAGTTTTACCATTAGGTACCATTAACTAAAGTTATACTCCTGAGGTGAGGTTCATTTTCAATGATAATGAGTATAGAATTAATATTATAAATAGTCTTTTTCACAATTTCAACTTTATTTTTCATGCCAACTTGTCATCAGATCCTATCAGCTTCCCCCCTCTGCCCCAGGGTGACCTGGGGTTATGGCTGTGATGAGCTTGTCCTAGGAGCACAAGATCTACCCTTTCATTTTCTCATTTCTCACATGTGCTTGCACCCTTAGTAACTATGATCTAGTTCATACTTCTATATACTTGGGCACATGTGAACACATAACACACCTGGCTGAAGTGTCTGGTGAGCGAGGGCACCACTGTCGAGCCTGTGTGACATTCACTTTGTCCCATCAGGGAACCGTGAGATCCTATGTGACAAGTGGACCCAGCGAGGGTCCCAGTGTCAACCCATACATTGAAAAGTGAATTTCTTTCTTATATTTGCAGATTCAAGGTAAATAAAGGTTTAATAATTCGCACTGAATTTATCTATTGAGATAATCCATGTAAAGATTCTAATGTGTTCTGCCATTAACTAAACAGAGTCTCCCACCTTCCCCATTTTGGAGAAGCTCTGGAGACCCCATGAGCCTGTCAGGAGACCTGACTGGAGGAGGCAGGACTAGGGCAGGGGGCCTTGGGCCACTGTAAGTCCCGGACAAGAGCATACAGAAGGGGCGATGGACGGGCAGGTAGGATAGAGCCGAAAAGATTGTGTGGGGGGGTTGGGGGTGCCTGTCATTGAGGTTGGGGACACAAAGGAAGAGCAGTTTGTGATGTAAATGATGACTTTGGACAGTGCCTAGGTTGCTGTGTCTTTCAGGGCTCTGCAACTCAGGAGAGAGGTCAGGAAAGCGGTCTGGGCTGCAGAGGGAGAGCTGGGGGTCCTCTGCATACATTTGGTAGATGAGACCACCCAGGGAGGTATGAGCAGTCAGCGCCCAGGAGACAACATGTTTAAGGGCAGAGTAGAAGGTGCCCGTGAGGAGTGGCTGGCCCTGTCTCCTGACTTTGTGAAAATTCTGAGCACTCTGACTGGCACAGCCCCTTCCACATTCCCGGAAGTGGTGAGCCCCTCAGGTCCTGTCACAGGAGTGAGAGCGGCTGAGCTGGGTAGGCAGCCCTGCAGGCCTGGGCAGATGGCCACAACCTGCAGAAGCTCCATCCTCTCAGGGCCACAGAGGACTGTCCCATGAAGATCACCAGACCACTGGCCCTGTGGAGGTCCTGCCACCCTCCCACAGGACAGAGGCAGCTGCACCAGGGCTACCTACTCCTCTTGACAATTCTATTTTGTTGGCACCACAAATAAACAGAACATCACAAGGAAAATTGGGGTCTCATGACAATTGCTCTTCCAGAAATTTTATGCTTTTTTGGTTTTTTAACTTCTGTAAACTGGACAGTGACCACAGGGCCCCTAACTTACAAAAGAGGAAACTATTACCTATGGCTACAAGGCTAGGCTTTAGAGCCAGGTTGCCCGGGTTTGCCTTTAAGCTCTGCCACTTACGACCTATAAAGTTTTGGGCAAGTTACTTAGCCTTCCCAAGCTTCAGCTTTCTCATCTGTAAAATGGTAACAAGAATGCTGTGAGGTTTCAAAAAGATGGTCCATATAAAGTTCTCAACATTCTACACGCTCAACCAATGTTCGCTGATTTTAGGCCAGTGTAAGAGTGACCTAAAGACAGCACGGGTCAGACTGGTCAGATAGGGCACCAGGAAGGGGGACTGGCCTCTGGTCAGAGCCAGACAGTCGACATCGCAGGATGCCTGGGATGATGAGGCCAGGGAAATCCAGCCAACTTTGTTCAGTGAGTCATTGCTTCCCAGCTCCATGGGCCTTTTTCTTCCAAACACCCAAGGCTGCTCAATACCTAAGATGATATTTGCATTTTCTGATTTAGTTAATGAAATAGTTCATAGTTTTGCAATAACTCTTCATATAAAACTGCTATTTTATTTACTCGTTTGATTAACAACTGAGTATTATACTTTCCAAGAAAATGAAAGAGAGGAAATTTAGGGTGGCTTGGGCTCTTGTGGAGCAATAAGAGATACTGATGTTTTCAACTTGAAATAAATCTATATATCTATTCTTACAGTAAATAAGAGAACACCTTTTATTGTGCTTCAAGATAGATAAGAGGCATTAGGTGTCAGAAGTTGAAGAAGAATATATGGAAAACAAAGTCAAAATTGAGAATATTCTACTCTAGTTGATCTCTTAAAAATATGAATGAGGAAGGCTGCTATTATTTAATTTTCATGGTAAAGCACGTTACCACTGACCACGGATTCTTTGGGATCATAGCTTGAATACGATGCAAAAATCTTTTATAAGCTCTTCATGGTCACTACATATTTTTCACTATGTATTTTTTATTGAGGAAAAATATACATAATATAAAACTTCCATTTTAATAATTTTAAAGTGTATAATTCAGTGGCATTAAGTACATTCATCTTACAACCATGGTTGTACAACCATCACCACGATTTAGTTACGGAACATTTCCGTCGCCCAGAAAGGAAGCCCCATACCCACCGAGAAATCACTACCTGTTCTACCCTCTCCCTAGCCTCCGCCAACTGCCAATCTATTTTCCATGCCTGTGGATTTGCCTATTATGGATATTTCATCTAAATGGAATCATACAACTACTATGTATTTTAAAACATGAATAACTCAGGCTGTCTTTTGATTAAAGGTAGAGGGTTAAAGGTGGGGAGTTATATGCACTCCCTCCTAAGACTCCACTAAAGAAATACAATATATAAACACACAAGGACAAAGAGATTGGTAGAGAAGACATCGGTGACAAGAAACTTCAACATATTTTTAGAGCTTATAAAAGATTTTTGCATTATATTCAAGCTACGATCCCGAAGAATCCTGGCGTTCCGTGGTCAGTGGTAACATGCTTTACCTTGAAAATTAAACAATAGCAGCCTTCCCCATTCGTATTTTTAAGAAACCAACTAGAGTATTCTCAATTTTGACTAAAAATATGGTAAATAGAAGTAGCCACGGCCTGAAGTGTGGATTGAATAGAGAGCCAATTAGCCCTTAGAATCCTGGGGAGTGACCTGGAGGTGCCCCTGAAGGGGTGAAGCATGGGACTGAAGACAGAATTAACCTGAGCTCACCCCAGTCAGCCCCCATCTTCCATCGACCACCACCTCACGTGCAGAATGTCAGCGATCAGGCGTCCACTGTGTCATGTAGATCAGAGGTTTCTCTCTGGGTGGCCCTGTGTATTTTCACCTAGGGTCCCAGCAACCCTGCCTGCTCCGTTTAAAACAGGGCTCACCAATGAACACGTCTTAGCCTAGTGACCTGCAGCTTCCAATTGCCACATAAGTACGAGTAGACAATAGAGACTCCCCAAACATTTGAAGAAGGCTTCCAGCAGGAAAAAGATGAAACGAATGTGTACAAAAAGAAGACTAAATCTGAGCAAAAGGGATAACTCAGGGAATTGAAAGATTAAACCAAAACTTAAAAAAAAAAAGCAACAAAAACAAATCAGTATCCAAATTAGTATTTTAATTAGTATCCTCAAATTAGGGAAAGATAGTCATATATGAAAGGAACTCTAAGGGAACAAGAATGAGCTCTTGAAATTAAAAGCACTATTGCCAGAATTAAAAGTTCAATATATGTTAGAAGATAAAAGGGAGAAGATTTCCTGGGAAGGAGAGGAGACAGAGAGGTTGAAAATAAGAAACACAGAAGATCGAATCCCGGGAGGCCCAACATCTGTCTGACCAGCGGTTGTTCTGAAAGGGAGCCCAGAGAGAAGGAAAGGGGGAAAATTATTTTAAAAGTATAATAAAATGTTCCAGAGCTGAAGGATAAATGTAGAGACTTTTATTTAAAATCCGCTAAGTATCTAAAATAATTAATTTTAAAAGAGCTCACATGGGTGCCTTTTATCACGAAATTTCAGAAGCCCAGGTATAAAAGACAATCCTAAAACTTTCAGTGCAAAAAGAAAAAGCACATCTACAAAGGAATGAGAGTCAGAATAGCACCAAATGCCTCAACAGCAGCACCGTACGTGGAAATGCAGTGGTGCAGTCTTCAAAACCGTGACGGAAAATTGTTTTCAATTTAGCATTCTACGTTCACCAGACCACCAACAAACATGAGGAGAAAAATGATGACACTTTCATACATGCAAAGATACAGATAACTCCTCATATTAGATGTGCTTGAGTAAAATTGGGAGGGAAACAAGGTGAGAGAAGTAACCGATGCAGGAGGAGCAGGGCAGTGGAAGCACGTTCCGGGAGAGCACCTGTGCAGATGGGAGAGAAGGCTCTGGGGAGGGCTCTTCGGCAAACAGGGACTCAGGACGCCTGATATGATGACAGAAAGACATGCTGTGGGTAGGCTGATGACAGAAAGACAGCAGGAAGGGAGAAAGGCAGTTAGAGGCACCAGAGAAAAGGCTGTGGGAGAGAGGAAATGCAGTTATGCACATTCCGTTGCCTTGCGGAGGACACACTGTGTCATCATGATGTAAACGACCGAGTATTGATTTAACAAAAATGGTGAAATAACTGTATTAGGAGGATGTAGACAGGTGAGGAGGGGACAGTCTAAGAGAGTTAAATATCCATTAGTCTTAACACCATAATCGATAGATAATGTCGGCAGTGGATAAATCAAGAAATAGTTGTGGAAGCTCATTATCCGGAAATGGAGAAGTGACCAGTAGAAAAAATAGCTTAAAGAAGTTAAAAATGCTGGTGTCAGGGGAACAGGAATGAAGATGGAAAGGGCTAGGATAAAAGGCCATTGTTTCCCTCATTTGATAAAATGCAATTTTAAAAAACATGTGCATGTATTTTACATTGATAAAAATAAAGCAAATAATAAAAAATCAACTCAAGCTGAGGTAGAAGAAAAACAGTATGCAAATGGCATTTAGAAGCCAATTTAATCATGATTAAGACAGCTGTGCTATACAACTGTAGACAATTTTTTTAACAAAAATTTCAAATCCTATCACAATAAAAAATGGCTTCCTTAGAAAAGAAGATGAACCGGCACCCAGCAGGAATGAGCTTCTATCCATTTCCAGAAGAAAATTCATTGCTCATTATGAGAGTACATATAGGGTGTCTCTATGAACCTACAACCTGAGTTGTTAAGATTTAACAGTTTAAAACTTTACAAAGACTATGAAAAGCCTTTATAATGCTGTAAATTCCAACCTGGGTGGAGGCATGAAGTCCATACAAATTCTGGCTTCTTTCAACTTGAAGTAACTCAGCATGTAAATCCTCAGGAATCAAGATGAATCCTAAAAGTGAAATACTTTCACTTGTGTAGAAAAAGCAGTTGAGCAGCATGTAGGGCAGCAAGAGAGAGATTTTAAATTCTGTGCAGCATGTGCATACACCCAGCATGGCCCAAAACGGCGAGTGGGGCTGTCTAAGAAGTTGTAGGGGCTGAGAAAGTTGGGCAGGAATAAATGTCCCTCTCCACCAGAGCGAGCCCTTCTTGGCTCCAACTGCCGTGAACATCACAAGGTATATTCATCAGCTGGGGCTGCCGTGACAAAATTCCAAATGTGGCTTAAACAACAGCAATTGATTTCTCACAGTTCTGGAGGGTAGAGTCCAAGATCAAAGTGCTCCAGGTTTGATTTCTCCTGAGGTCTCTCTCCTTGTCCTGCAGATGGCTGTCTTCTCTTTGTGTCTTCATGCAGTCTTTTCTGTGCATCTTCCTCTTCTTATAAGGACACCAGTTTTATTGGATTAGGGTTCTTCCTTTATGGACTCACTTAACCTTAGTTACTTCTTCAGAGGTCCTTTCTTCAAATACAGTCACATTGGGGGTTTGGGCTTCAATATATGAATTTAGGGGGTACACGATTGAGTCCCTAAGACAAGAGATGGGCAAAGAACTATTTTAGAGTAAGTTCTGTTTACCTCTGGTGGGAACCAAATGACCAAATGGCCCTTCCTGAGGGCCTTTCACTGAAGAACACACATTGGCCAAACCTAGAACCATCCACAAAGCAATTCACTGGAAGCTGCATTTCACGATGAGCAGCTGTCAGGGTCTGTCAACAGCCACAGACTGGCACAGAGAAGAGCCCCCAGAGAGGGATGCTGTGTAATGGTGTCATAGTATGACTATATGAGACACACAATCGGATGTATTTTCGAAAGAGCACATCCACTTTCCCAAGTGTCAGAGATTTGAGTGAGTTGGCATATTACGGTGTAGGAAAGTGACTAAGCAGAGTTGTCTGTCTTTGCTTTCCACAGAAGGACTCTCCAAGCTGCATCACAGTTCTGAAGCTGGAGGAGGAATCTCCAGTTCCCTGGTAAATGTTCCTGTGGAGACAAATGGATCTTGGACAGTAACATCTGGGCACCTGTGTGGTGACCAGAGATTGTGCAGGAAAGGAAAAATATTCTTATTTTACTATGTGGCTTAGCTGTGACAGTGTTTCAGTGGTTATGCTAATGCCAACTTGGAATGTTACTCTAACCAAAACTAAGATTAACACTAGTGCGAGGCTCATGGGTGGGAAGGGCACATGTGAGTGGTTGGCCAGGGAGTGGACAGGAGCCCTACTCCTCCATCTCTCATAGTGAGAGGTCAGTAAGTTCTCATCTATGATGGAGGGAAGTCAACAAATAATGCCTAAAACTGAAAGATCATGAATTAGTAATACACATATATTATTTAGAAGCACAGAGGTAAATCTTAATCAGCTAAGATGGGAGAAAGTGGTTGCCTGTGGGAAGGGGGAAGAAAGAGATGAGGAGGAAGCCTGCTGTTTTATTTTTTAAATAGCATACCTTACAGAACTAATTGACACTTTATATTTTGACATGTATAATTTTGATTAAAAATAAACAGATAAAACTATAAAGGGAAAAAATGAAAGAAAAATGAACCACTGACACAATTTCATTTATTGTGTAAGTTTTTCTATATAGTCTATAGATGACTATATAGAAAAGGCAGCAGCCACAGACATAATAGTAATGATAGTGATAGCAATAACAGTAAGACATCATCCATCAGTTAAAACTTTGGTGAGAACATTCATTTATTCAATAGCATTTATTGAGCATCTACTATGTGCCAGGCCATGATAATCACAATAGTCAAAGTTTCTGCTCTCATAGGTTTTATATTCTAGTGGGGTAGATAGAAAAATACATAAACAATGAAATAAATAAGATAATTTTCTATAATATTCAGTGCTTTGAGGAAAATAAACGCTAGTTGACTGGAGAATAACTGGGAAGAAGGAATGATTATTTAGACTGGATGGTCAGGGAAGGCCTCTTTAAAGAAGTAAGGTTTGAGCTCAGACCTGAGCAATGAGGAGGCAGCCATGGAAAAGACAGAGGTATCATGTTCTGAGCTCAGAATGTACAAAGACCCTGAGGTAGGAGCAAACTTGATGTGCCTGAGGAATAGCCAGGAGGCTAGTGTGGCTGGACGGTAGTGAGCCAGGGGGAAGAGCATGCGATGGGCATGAGAGGGAGGCAGAAACCACGTCCTTGCAGGTGCTTGTAAAGAGTTATATTTCATTCTAAGCTTGACGGGAAGTAATTGGAGGGTTTTCAGGAGCGGAGTTTTAGGATCTGATTTATGCTTTAAAAAAATGAGTCTGATTGCTGGGTCTGGCTTAGGGCAGAGGATAGAAACTGGAGGCAAGCAGGGGGCAGGAAGTTTAGCTTAAAGACTCTTGTAGAATTCAGGACAGGGTGGAGGCTGTGAAGATAGAGCCCAGTGGGCAGATTTGGGCTGGGAATCTTAATTCAAGAGGTGCTCTAAAGGACAACTGAGAGGCCAGTGGGGAATCTTGGAGGGGGAGAGGCAGAAGGAAAGAATTCTACTTTTGTAGCTAGTCTCCCCAAATTCCCAGAGCTTCCTTTGACATATGTGAACAGAAGCTCTGGTCAGGGGTGGCTGGGGGACCTGAGTGATTATGCAGGGAATAAAGACTTGCCAAATTGCCTTAAACTCAGCCCATCTCCATCCCGGCTTTCACCACACTTGACGTGAACGTGTAACTGAGCTTGTAAATAACTGTGCTTGGAGGCAGAGCTGGGAATTACGCCCCTCCAGACAGCTATTCAGAGGCTGAGAGAATAGGGCCCACTTGCTGTAATGCTATGCATTAAAAAGCACTTATGCTGCTCAAACCAGCATTAGAATTGCACATAAACATTGCTGTCATGCTCTCAATGGGACTCTGGAGCCCAAGTGGGACTCTCAGAATCTGCAGAGGGGAGAAAAGCCATCTCGAGCAGTGCAATGATCTCTTCCCCACAGCCCACTGAGCGACACCGCCTCTCTCCTGTGGAGAATCCCCTCCATAAATGGGGAGAAAAATGAGCTTATTTCCAAGCCAAGATTAAACTGGGTCCACACTGCATGAAGCTGATGGGCCTCTGAGTCAAGAGAAATGAAACCAAGCCAAGAAAGCATATTCACCCAGACGTGGCAGGCAGGAACGGTCCAGGTGTCCTTGGGAGTCACATGCACTCCAGGCACAGTGCCTGGCACATAACCAATTGAGAATGGATGAATGGATGAATATGAAACCCATATATTTCCAAAAATCTAGACTTAATAATCTTATATTCATTCAGCTTCTGTTTAAGAATCAAATGAACCTGCTAGGCTAAGTCTCCACAAAGGGCCTCAGGGGTGACGTATGGGCAGTTGGCACTCACCGATGAATGTGTGCTGCATACACGGTGCATCCCTCCCACCCCAGCAATTCACATCCTGATGTGATCTGAAGTCTGGAATTATCCATGACAGAACAGAAGGAAGTGAGTCAGGATTAAGTAATCATCTGGAGTATCTCACTGGACCACTGTCCGCCGTAAAGGAAATAATTGCTGGGATTAGCTGGCTGTTCAGATAATTGTCAGCTCTCAAATTTACTTAGCTCTTAAAGAAGTGAAAAGAGATATTTCTAACACCTCAGGTGCCCAGCTATGGGGAAAAGACCTTGGATAAGAATGCTGCCCTGGTGTGAGGCCAGCCTCCACGCAGTGTGTCTCATTCTCCATCTATAGGAAGGAATCAAATTGCTACCAGTCTTGCAAGGATGCTACATGGAAAAATAAATCAATATGTAATGACACTCTACCTCAGGCCCAAAGTATGCAAAACTTCTCACAGAAGAGAAAAAAATAGTTAAAAATAAACAAAATCTTTCTCAAGCCCTGAAACAGATCCAGGATCTTGGCACTAAAAAGTCCTTTACTGGGCTTTCTTAACCCTTAGCACCATGTTGATTCTTACTTAACATGTAGTTCTCAGTAACTTCTATATGGCTCTACAACAAATTAAAAACAACATATGTTAAAGAAATTGGGACCTTAAAGAAAAGGCCTGATGTTAGTTAGGAAAGAGATGGTGAGCTCAATCAAAAATCAGACACGAATTTATCCAACCTTTTACAGTGAGAAGAGGTTTATGTTCTGTTTGTGCATCTGAAAGAGCTACGGAAGAAAAAAGAAGAAAAGAAAATGAGACAGCAAATTATATCACCCCTGGCAATAGCCATCAAGACATGGTTAAGTTAGGTTTCTGGTCTTTCTTTCCTGAAGATAAGAAAGCATATCAAACTTTTCAGAAATTTGGCTATAAAAATATCTAAAATTGGAAAGTTCTAGCATTTTTGCGGGGTTCTGAAAATGTTCTATATCTTGATGTAGATGGCAGTTACAGGGGTGTATACTTACATAAAAATAATTGAGCCATTTATCAAAGATTTGTGCACTTACTATGTGGACTATATGCTGTACCTCAGTTAAAAAAATCCTAGATAATGAAGGATTAGATTCTAGAAAAATTCATTTATATGGAGCGTGTTATTTCCCAGTGTTGGCATATAAATGATCATTTTGCTTCTCATACATATTAATTGTAAAATTAGCTACTGCTGACAGAGCATTTACCAGGTACCACACCCTATGCTAATAGCTGCATAATTAAATCATTTAATCTTCACAAATTCCATGTCCTCTATAAGAACTGAGGTTCAGAGAAGCTAAAGCATAAGATAGATCCATGACAACAGAGAACTCTGTGATTATGCCCTGTCTTCTGAATCACTGTATCCACAGTATGTAGAAATCTATAAATATTTGTGAAATGAAAAGTACTTTGTCCAACGTCACATAACAAATATAAAGATTTGGGTTTGGACCTTGAGTCTGACTCTACAGGCCAAGTTCTTGACCATTTCATGATATACCCTCTCAAATAAAACACTTGCATATGTATAATAGCCTAAAACCAATGTAAACCGACTTTAGAAATACCAAATAGAGGTACACCATATCTACAGAAAAG
Organism: Avahi laniger; assembly: GCA_963575035.1. NCBI lineage: Eukaryota > Metazoa > Chordata > Mammalia > Primates > Indriidae > Avahi > Avahi laniger. The sequence continues at coordinate 85,828 of CAUYSK010007453.1, read as the reverse complement.
GTATATAAAACATAGCTGTAAGTTTAAAGAGTAATAATCAAATGAATACTCATGTGCCTACCACAGATAAGAAATATAACATCGTCAGTACCTTAGAAGCCCTGCGTCTCCCTGCCCAGATCTCTAGAGGTAGCCACACTTGAATTTTGTGTTTATCAATCCTTTGCCTTTCTACTTTGTTTTAACACACACATATCTTAAACCATATAGTGCTTTATTTTTTTGTTTTTGAATTATAAATGACAGATGACTTTTTCACTACTCTTATTACATTGGTCTTTAATCTTAATGAGTCATCTGGTTCGTTACTTTCTCTACATTCTTCTAATCCGTCAACCCACTTACACTATATCCTTAAAAAATTTTTGTAGATTCTCTTCCAAATATCATAACCTATTTCATCTTTCTCTTTTCATTGAACTTGTTCAGTAGGGTACCTATAAATGTTTAACAAGTAACATGTGTGCTGATTTATAGCATTTGCTGATTTTCTTGGTGTAAATTTTCCTGCTGCGGCTGATTTCAAGCTGTCACTAGGATGCCACTGAACATGGGGTTTGGAAGAGATGCACACAATTGGCTCTGGCAAGCTCGTACAAGCCATCTTCACTGCATCCCTGAACCTGCTATACAAAACCTCAACCCTGGAGAAGCCCAACTAAACGTTTTCTCCCTATGCCATGTTGTATCAGAGTGAGCAAACAAAACTGGATATCAGAGGGCAAAAGAAGCTTTGATACAATCTATGCAGGTCATCACCTTCATGGTAGAGAACGGGATTGTATTAGTTTCCTATTCCTGCTGTAACAAATTACCACAAACCTGGTGGCTTAAACAACAGAAATTTATTCTTTTACAGTTCTGCAGAAATGAGGTTAGAAGGCTAAAATTGAGGTGTCACTCTCCGCAGAGGCTCTAAGGGAGAGCACATTTCCCACCTGTCCAGAGTCCAGAGCTGCATTTTCCATATTCCTCGGCTCATGGCCCTTCCCTCTCTCTTTAGTGCTGGTGAATGTATACCTTCTCTCTCTGACTGCTCCTCTCTGCTTATTTCCCATAGCCTTCCTCTCTTCTGTGCCAAATCTCTCTCTGTCTCCTTCTTATAAGGACAATGAGATTACATTTGGGGCCTATTGGGATAATCCAGGATAATCTCCCCTAATCACACCTTCGAAGACGCTTTTTCCATATAAGGGAACATTCACAGGTTCCAGAGGTTATGACCTGGATATCTTTGGAGGTCATTCTTCAGGTTCCCACAGGGTAGAGGAGAGTAGAAAATGGATCTGGAAGAGGAAATGGAAGGCATCTGGCAAAATCCACCTCTCTGCCCAACTCATGTCTCTGATGCGGGAAATACTTAAAATCTCATTGGATACCATATTTTTGTGAAAGGATTTCAATTTGGTGATAATCCCTCCCGAAACCAAAAATATTAGCCACCACCACTGTTCTTCTTACATGGTAGTGTTGGGGGCTGGGGGGAAGGTGGAGGAGAAACAATCAATGAACACAGAGCATAGCTTCTATAGTCCCTATTTCTGTAGCTGATCCTGAGGTCCGTGTTGAGAATCAAAGGTCTCAAGGAATCTAGGGTTCTTGCTGCTTCCAAGGTCCACTTAGCAGGAATCCAGTTAGCATAATGTCATTAATGCAATGAAGCAAGATGATGTTCTGTGGGCTGTCAATATGACTGAAATCTTCTCCTCTGCACAGCTGGTGCCCCAGGATGGTATGGGGGACTGTTCTAAGAGGCTCGCCACCTCCCTGGGCTTCGCTTGGGCATGAGGCATGAGTCCTCCCCAGTTTTCTCTCTCCAAACTAAAGGAGGGTCTGTCAGACTCAGCCCAAGAGGGCAGCGCATGTGGGTAAAGCAGCTCAGAGGGTCTTTTATCTCAGCTGTAGGGGGTAGGATAAACTGGTTCTGCAAGTGGGTGGTGAGTTTTTCTGTCTTACACCCAGACAACTTAAACTTAAGAGCCATAATTTGCTGCCATTGTCTATCTGGTTTCATGGTGACCCCTTGTCCCAAGGCACAGTATGTGATTCACTTCTAAGAGTTTGGCTGGGTTAAGGGAAAGCCCCTCAGGGCATGGGGGAGGAAATTCACTGAGTGCAGAACAGGGAACAGGTTAGTGAACTCTTTGAAATCTTATCCACACCATCTCTCTGATTTGCACGTCTGTCTTCCTCCAGGGATCTCTTTTGTCACCATTCTCAGCCAAACTCTCACCCGCCTTTCACTCTTCAACCCACTCTATTCTGTCTTCCACAGCATCTCTCCCCTCAACAGCTCTCTCTAAGGACCTCTCTGCCTCCCAGTGGACATGTTTCAGTCCTTATCTTACCCTTTCAGCAACAATCTTTCAGTGCTCACTTGTGTTGAATTGTCTGTTTGCCAACCCCTACCCCGGATCCAGATCTGTTCTTCATCCTTGCCACCCTTTTCTATGCCCCAGGTTACATCAACTGGCCCCCATGCCTTCTGAGTAACAGGTTTGGTCATTGAAAGTCTAGGCAGGAGATCAGAAAGAGAGAGGAGCAAAAGGTCAGGGTATTTACTCCCCTGGCTTTTCCCCCCAGCCAGGCTGCTGTTTGGCAGTGGTTGGGAAGCCCTCCCTGACAGCTACAGCACTCCTGGGTCCAGGTAACACACCTCTTCCCATCCTCCTGTGGCCTATGGGTGGTAAGATTAACCTCTTGTTGGCCCTGGGGTGCTTCAATATCCTTCACTGGTTTTCCCTAAATCATTCACCCCTTTGCAAATAATCCCTTCATTAAACTCCTTAACCACCTCTTTTTAAGGTGCCAATATATATTGATTTCCTTCTGCTTGAAACAGACTTTTCACTTGGCCTCATGACACCTCCCTCGCTGCCTTAATCCAACCTTTCTGTCCACTCCCTCCTCTGTCTCCTGGCAGGTTTCTCTTATTTCACCAAACAGTAAATTTTGGAATGCATAAATTCGTAGCCCTCTTTTCTTTCTACTGTATCCCCTTCCGAGGTACTTTCTTCGATATCCACAACTTCTGGCTATCTATAGGTCAATGACCCACAAATGTGTAGCTCCAGCAATGTTTGAGATCTAGGCTCATGTATTCAACTTCCTTTTTCCTGTAGGTTGATTCATTAAATCCATGAACATTTTTGAGAGCCTACTGCGTTTTCTAGGCCCTGTTCTAGATGTGTTCTTGGATGTTTAAAAGGGCCTCAAACTCCATTTGTCCAAACTGAATCCATGATTTCTCAGCCCCTCCTTCAACTTTTTTCCTCTTCCAGTGTCCCCTGCCCCAGTGAGTGGTACCAATACCATCCATACAACTGCACAACCAGGAACCAAGGAGACACATATGATGGCTCCCCTTTTCTCATTCTCCATGGCTAACTCATCATCAAGTCCTATTAAGTTATCTCCTAAATATCTCTTGAATCTAACCAATTTTTTCCATCTCTGCCACCACTACCATAGCCCAAGCTGCCATCATGTCTTACTGTACAGCACTAGCTGTAATAGTCTCCTTTCTTGCTCACCTGTTCCAGTAAACAGTGAACTTACTGAGGCACAAATCTGGTCATGCTATATCCAGCCCTGGCTTAAAATCTTCCAGTGTCTTCAGCTTGCTCTTTACGAAGCCATCCAAGGCCTGCCTCCTGCCCACCTCTCGTGCCTCTTCTCCAGCCACATCCTCTCCAGCACTCTGTTCTCCAGCCCTTCTTGTCTTCCTTCATTTCCTAGGATTGACGTGTTTCCCCCGCTATGGAATCTTCACCCTTGCTGCTCCCTTTGTTTCAAACACTCTCCCCATCTACCTCGCTTCATTCAACAGCAAACTCTTACTTATCTTTTAGTCTCAGCTAAGATATCACATCCCTAAAGGTGCCTTCCCTGGCCCCTCTTTGAAACTACATCACTCTGTTATTTGTTGTTATTGACTGTGCAATAATAATAATAATAATAAATAAATGTTGGTCTCTGCCTCTCATTCCTTACACAGAGAAATGGGAGTGCTCTAGGAGAATCTTTGTTATAATATTTGGTCTTTGACCCCAGTTCCTGACACAGAGGCCTTAAGACTTTGTAATTTCCTGAGTGATAGGAGTGTCTGACACAGAGTTCCTAAATCCCTTAGAATTTCCAGGGTAATAGGAACGTCTTTTGTTGTAATGAGGTGACTCTTGGGGGGCTCTTGGATGGAGGCTGGTCACCAGAAAGACCAACACAGGATTAGAAACTTCGAGCATTCAGCCCATCCTCCATTCTCCAAAGGGGGAAGAGGGACTGGAAATTGAGTTAATAACTGTTCATATTGATGTGATGAAGCTACCATAAAATTCCAGAAGTACGGAGTTCAGACAGCTTCCAGATTGGTGAACAAGAACATAGGAAGCTTCTGAACCTTTCCCCAGGTACTTCTTCATCCGGCTGTTCATCTGTATCCTTTGTAAAATCTCTGGTATTTCCAAGTAAGTGTTCCCCTGAGTTCTGTGAGCCACTCTAGTAAAGGATTGAATCTGGGGAGGGGGTTGCGGGAACCCTCAATTTATAGCCAGTTGGTCAGAAGCCCAGGTCACAACCGGGGACTTGTGACTAGTCTGAAGTCAGGGAAAGCCGTGTGGGACTGAATCCTAACCTGTGGGGTCTGTGCTAAATCTGTGCTTGTGTCAGAATTGAATTCAATCACAGGGCACTGAGCTGGAGTCTGAGAATTGCTTGGTGTGGAAAAAACCCAAACATCTGGCATCAGAAGTGAGGTATCAAGAGCGGTGTGGGTATAAGAGGAATAACTGTTTGTTTTTCCTATATTCATGGACTCTCAAGGTCCCAGGCACCTCTTCTTGATAGCACTCATCCCAGTTGTAATTCAACATTTATTTGCATGTTCTTTTGAATAACAGACTGTAACTGTAGGTGAGTTGAGTTGAGGGACCACATGTGTTTTGTTTAACATCACATTCACCAGTGCCTGGCACATAGCCAGTGCTCAATAAGTATTTGTAGAATAAAAGGGTAAAGGAAGAGTTACACTGGGATTGACGTTTACTATCATAAGAATAAGATCCAGGCTTATGTCAGTGTCATCTCCCCCTTAGTGCAGTTTCTCAGAGGCTTTGGAGGGAGCTGGGTGGATCAACAAATGCTGATGCTGCAGGAGAATAATCTTGGCCTGGGAGATGACTCTGAGTGAGGTTCATTCACATTGCTAATCCAATGGCCAGGCCCCATAGCCTCAAAACGTAAATAGTTTGTCAAATTGTCACTTAATCCCCCAAAGATAGACTGTATTGACAAGATATGTATGTTATTTAATGATTTAGTCACCTTCCTTAATTTTCTTATCAGAACAATAAAATAATGGTTTCCAATCACTAAAATTTAAATTAAAGTTCAATTAAAGCAAGATTTGAAGAGACAGAAATATCAAGTTTTGAGCAGGTACTATTCTTACTCACTCTTGACTAGTATCAATCACAATTTGTCCTAATTTATTTCTCTTCAAGGGCTTTTCAGGTTGATTCCCTAAATGCTTTAACCTCATGGGGTGTTGACAAATGGTACATTAAGAATTATAGAACCATGGCCAACCCTGCATCAGAAACCTTGGAGGGCAACTCCACCTCTCGTTTGACTTTCTTCTAACTTAATTACAAAAGATTAAAGTTTTCCTTCTAGGAATCCCAATGACTAGTGATGCATTTATTGGACACTTGCTATGTGCCAGGTACTTTATACAGATTTTTCTTTTTTAATTCTTTCAATAACATTTTCTTTTCCAGATAGGGAATTGAGGCTTGGGACCTTATAGCTACAACTGACTCCCAAGCCTTATAGCTAGTACTCACTGGGGCCAAAAGTCAGCCCCAGAAACCCCTACTCTTGCTCTTCACCATTAATTTCAATTTCCTGCAGCCTTTGTGATAGAAACGGCAAAGAAATTCCTTTCAGTGCATCTGCATGCTTGCTAGCATGAAACCCTGTAGTTGTTTTCTAGTTGGAAAAATGGAGTTTTTCTCTCTCTTTTTCTTTAACTGTTAGTGTTTTAAAGCATTCTTGAGCCTTTTAAAAATGACTTGATAAAATCCAGCCAATCAAGAGATGAATACAAATAAAGTACTAGAAAATAGAGAAGTTGTGATAAACAAACTGATGTTGGGAATTATTAATAAATTCATTAAATACAAACTAAGACTCAATACCTGTGGGTTGTATAGTTATACACCCTGACTGATGAAAACAGTAAAGATAGATTTCAAAAGGTAGAACAGATTATAGGAGGAAAAACAAGAAGGATAATTTCCTCAATTTTTAGATTAATGAATCAATCAATGCTGCCTATAATTTAAGCAGCCTCTAAAAGTTCTTCCTAATCTTTGTTATCAATTTTAGTGCTATATTTAGGGAATCTCTGACAGTGAAAAAATATTTACCTAAAGTTCAGACATTTCTTCATTTTATTTTAATTTCTCTTCCTTCTTTAAGTTCAATTAAGTTTCACTGTAATAACTTTTTCTTAAAATTAGTACATAGCATTGTTTTATTTTTATAAAAATATTTCTCATGTTCATTCTCTCTCACTCATAAAGAAATGTCTGAAATGAAGTTTTTCTATGTAAACAATGGTTATTTCAGGGTGGCGAAGTTTGGGGACCATTTCCCTATATAACTACAATTTCACCATCACAGCTAACAAAATTAACAATAATACCTTAACATCATGTGATATGCAATCCGTGTGGAAAATTCCCCAAACTGTCCTCCAAATGATTATTCAAACCAGGATTTAACCAAGGACCACACATCACGTTTCATTATGTCTGTTAAGTCTCATTGTCTCATTTAATGTAGAACAACCTTCTTCCCTTTTGTTTTCCTTAACAATAATTTGTCGAAGAGACCAGCCACTTGTCCTTTAGAGTATACCACCTAATGGACTTTTGGTCATTTGTAACATTGTTTCCCTTGTTCCTCTAATCCCTTGTAAACTAAAAGTTAAAACTGAAGGCTTGACTAGTTGCAATCTAAATAGTTTTGGTAAGAATATGTCATCGCTGATGTTGTAGTTTATGTTGTTTCATTACGGAAGGCACATACTGTCTAGGTGTCCCACTAGATGCTGAGACAGAGCACTGAGTTCAAGTGGCAACAGCCAAATCCCCTTTGCAAAGGTATGCTTTCCCCCTTGTGACCGGGAAGTAATCTATGGGGTGGTGTTTTGACGCCAGACAACTATCCCCTTACAGTTTTAGCATCAATCCATGATCCATATCTGAAATGTTTCTCTTATTAGGATTGCAAAGTAGTGATTTTCTAATTCTGGAAATCTATATGTTATAGTTGGAGTTTTACTGTAAAGGAGAATGTTCTCTCGTCATCTGGAGCTTCTTGGAAAGGCAGGATGATGCCTGATTCTTTCCCGTTAATTACAGATTTTAAAAGTAAGAATCTGGTATAATTGCCTCCTTCAATGGTGATGAATAATTTTTTCTCTCTCTTTCTTTTATCATTACAGAGTCATGGATTTTTATGTATTCAATTTATAGTTATCATTTATTTGATGCTTAAATTATCCCAACTTTGACCAGTAGGAAACCCTTCAAGCTGATGCCTACATCTTTTTAATATAACTCCATGTTTCTTTGAATATATCCTTGCTTTCTGGGTCCCTTGAGTTGGTTTTAAAGAGAGTAAACCCCATTCATTCCTCCAGGTATTGGCAGGAGACATTTACTCAAACAGGTGTATCTGTCTGATGTATACATTTACATACTCAGCCCGAAGCTGAGTCCTATGAAAGAACCAAAAGAGACATGTTCCATTATTAGTTGGTGAGAAGCTCATATTCTTGCAACAGAAATGACTAGCACCAAGTACAGTTAGGGGAAAGTGGAGGAAAGTATTTGTTCTGGGTTGATTGTCAGCCAAGCACAAGGGCCCACACATAACCAGGAGGGTGGGGGCATCTCTGACACTGAGGGCTGGCCTAGGGTGGGGAGGGGTGGGCGATCGCCTGACTTTGTAAGATCCAGGCTAATGTCCAGTGTTTACTTGGGTTCTAGAGGGCTCACCTCAAGCCCCACCACTGAAGTGGCACCCCTGGCAGGTGCTGGGGTTTATCTGAGAGCTTGGCTTTGGAGTCAGAGCAAGGTTTCCAGAAAGGGGATTCTGGGGTGGGAGGGGAGGTGGGTGGGTTGGTATGCCACTTTGTCTGAAATCTCACAGCCTGACAGAGGGAGTGTTTTCAGTGGGCTGCTGCTTGGCTCATGCAATGATTCTTACCATGTGTGTCTCACTCTCTCCCCACTATATGGTCAGCTCCAAGCAGGCAGCAGCCCACCTTGCTTACCTTTCTATGCCTAAAGCCTGCCGCATGCCATGTACATCAATAATTATTTGATGGAAGTAAAAACTTTTTTAAAATATTGAGTTTAGAATTTGAAGTAATTAGGGAGTAACAGCTTATTTTAGGCACAGGACTACAAACTTGACATTGCAGTAGGCCCAGGGTTAGGTTGGAGAGGAGATATCACAAACTTAGCTTTGTGCCCAGCAGGTAGTAAAGGACTGAGAAAACATTGTTGAAGGTAGCATAGCATCTTTGATCATCAGCCTCTGTCTTTGTGACGTTTTTGCTTGTGTAACATTTGAGAAGTTACTTCACCTCCCTTAGACTCAGTTTTCTCATCTGTAAAATGGGGACACATTACAGTACCAGCCTCACCAGGATGTTGTGAGGATTTAATGAGACAATGCATGGCAAGTGCCTCATCCAGAGTCTAGCAGCAAGTCACTGTTCCACGTGTGTCAGCCGCTAGTATTTTTACTGGCAGGAGGTGGAGCTGGATGTGGGTGGCTGTGTCAGATGCTGCAGAGAATTTCAGAAAGTCAGGACTGGGAAAGAGCCTTTGAGTTTGGAGCAGATGTCATGAGTAAGTCTGAGAAGAGCAGCTTCATTACAGTGGTGGGAAATAAAGAGAAGTGTTTGGTCATGAGAGTGAAAGGAAAATAGAACTGGGGCAATTAGGAAACTTATCTGGTAAGTCTGGCTGGAAATAAAAAGGAGCGGTTTAGACTGGTAGATAGAAGGGAGAACAAAAATATGGGCGTTCTGTGCTGTTTTAAAGAGAGGGTTGACCTTTATCTATTTGAAGGAAGAAAGGAAGAAAACATAACAGAAGGAAAAATAAAAATGGTGGAAAGACGGCAACAAATATGGGTTCAATCAGGGTCTGACACAGACCAATCCCCTCTTCCTACTGTTTATCACTAGGCGAGAGAGAGAGAGAGAGAGAGAGAGAGAGAGAGAGAGAGCGAGAGAGAATAGACTTTCCTCCTCAAACGCCCACATGAGTCTTCCATTAAAACCCAGCAAAGCAATCCATAAAGGCTGAGTCTTGTTTATGCCCTTGTTAGCCATATGACCTTACTCAGGTTACTTAGCCTCTTTGAAACTACTTCCTCCCACGGACAGCGGAGGTGATACTCCCAACCTTGCAGGGGTGCCTTAAAAATTAGAGATAATGTATATAAAACACAAGTGACTGTTTAGGTGATCCGTAAATGGTACCTACTATGTTAGTAGATCATATTAACACTCCAGTCCCAACTTAAGAAGAATTTTCTTGAAATTAATGTATTTGTCATCAAATATACACTTGAAAAATTATTTAAAGGGGTCTTGTAAGGGATAATTGTCTTTTCTTTTTCTTTTTTTTGTAAATTATTCCATACTGGAAAATTGAAGAAGGCAATTGTTAGATCAGGCTAGTAGCATTGCGCAGTAGCTTTGGTGCTCAGTTCTCCGGCCAAAATACAGGTACATGAAACACAGGGTGATTTCCCAGTAAAAGTAGGGATGGGTTGGAAAGGAGCCAGAATTCTTTTTTCTCCTGATTTTGTAAAAGAATCCTTAATAGTAATAATAATAATGATAATGATAATGACAATGGAATATTATCAGACCGGGGGTTCTACTTAATTGAAGCTTCTGATTAATTGCAGGAGGATCAGATAATCCTTGTGATTTCCACATTTGTCGAATAGCTTCTGTAACACACGCATGCGCTGTATGTCTAGTGTCGTCAGTGGAACATATTTGAACTTTCTTTGATAATTCAGGATCTTACAGTGCCACAGGGTGATCATTACAAACATTAACAAGAACTACAGTTCTTTAGGGGGAAATTAAGAAGATTGAAGGCATTGGACTGATTTAGTATCAACCCCAGGATATAACCTCTTTATAAAGACTAATTTTCACATATTCTTCTAGAAGCAATTTTAGCTTGCAACTGCAGTTGGTTGGGTTCTGGTTAATCTAATTTAACCAGGGAGTAGAGAGGGCTGCCTAAGTGGTGTTTATTTCTCATAGGCCCCATGATGATTCCCTGAAAGTCTATTCAGTTTTCTGCCGGGCTCTGGGTTCCAAAGTATCCCCATTTCGTGCTGTTTGCTACACTCTTCCCTAACTTATCACCTTGTCTATCCTGCCCCATTGTTGAATGTATATTACTTTAGTGAAGCAAAATTAAAATATCAGCGCAGCATTTCTGTGTCGATACCTAATTATGTGGCAATTAGATATTTTGACATTTGGGATGTTTTGACATTTTTACAAGCTTGTACTGAGAAGAGCTAATTTGCATTTCAAAATAGAATTTTACTAGTGGAGAATCCACACCAAGAAGACAGAATCAAAGATTATTTTCTGGTAGTGACAGCACCACAAGAATGCACATGTTAGTTGAACAAACAGCTTTTTAAAAAACAACCTCGATGCATGCAGGTTTCTTCTTCCCAAGGTTCACTTCAGCTGAACCAGATGGGAAGGTTCATCAAAGAGAAAGTTATAAGCTGTAAGAAAATAGTTTTATTGCAAGAAAAGTAATGTTTTATTATTACCATATTTGCTAAACTGCATCATTTCAGTGCTGATTCAAATATTTCCAAAAATACCTTTGCGTTTTTACCATTATTTAAACCCTGTGTTTTCTATCCCAAACTCTAAACCCATCTTTCAATTGGAAACACCTGTTCCCACAGAATTCCAAAGAATGTTAGTGTGTTTCTGCAGTGAAAATATTTCTTGTATTTAAAAAATTAAATTACAGAGCCCATTATGTCTGGTGACCACATTGTGTCCTATAGAATCATTCTTACAAAGGTAAGTCAAATTACAAAGCACGACAGCTCACACATGGTACAGTGTTGTCACTATTGTCCAATTGACGAAAATTTCATATTAGATCTGATATATTAACACATCTTGTAAATTTAGTTTTCCAATAATGCTCACTCAATAAGTTCCTAAAGTTTATTCAAGATCTCAGAGACATAACCAACAGGTACTACAAATTGTCTACCCAAAGCTCTCTTGACATCTTCTGTCACCTGGGAGCCCCATCAGCCTAGAAGTGAAAGAGCGAAATGAACACTCATTTGTGCCTGTAGTTGGGAAAATGCAACTTCACTTTGGGATGAACGCGCAGCATTCTACATGCCCACAAGATGGCAGTGTTGCCCCAGGATGTTAATACAACCACCTTGGAGACTATTGGACAGTTGGCTGCAGAGCCTGAACTAAGAATACTGGTGAAAAGTCAAAAGGACGCCAAGCCCAGGAGTGAAGAGAGTTGCCCAAGAAGTGTAGAAAGCCTGGGAAGTAGAAATCTGGGTCAGCCTCCAATTCAAGGATTGTGTTTTTAGAAATACTATAATTTTATACATCCAAGTGCTGGTCAGTTCTTGAGAAAGAACCAAGTGAAACTTATGGGCCCATTTGATTTTGAATTACATTTTTCTATGGCTTATCTTATCCAGGTCTTTTAGGAAGAAAGTTTCACGACAAACCCATAAATAACCCAGTGCATCAGAAAGCTGACTTGAAAAACTTAAATGATGGCCAGGCGCAGTGACTCACACCTGTACTCCCAGTGCTTAGGGAGGCTGAGGTGGGAGGACCACTTGAGGCCAGGAGTTTGAGACCAGCATGGCAACATAGAGAGACCCCATTTCTACATAAAATAAAAAAAAATTAGCTGAGCATGGTGACACACACCTGTAGTCCTAGCTACTCAGGGGATTGAGGCAGGAGGATCACTTGAGCCCAGGAGTTTCAGAGTGCAGTGAGCTGTGATTGCACCACTGCACTCCAGCCTGGGGGACAGAGAGAGACCTATCTCTAAGAAAAAAAAATTAAAATAAAAAAACTTAATCATTGGAAGATAATAATTTTTCAAGAAATGCATAAATTAAAAAATATTCATATTTACAAAGATGGAGTTCTTTTACTTTCTTAGGTTTTAAAATGTTTTGGTGCATTAATGATGCTAGCATCAGTTCCTTATATTATTACTACTTTGGATGATTACAGTATCACTGGACATGGTCATTTCTTTTTTATTTCTTAGTCTAAATATATGCCTGTTTTATATAATCTAGATGTAGTGCTCCAGCACTTGGGAAGCTCAGGGGTGTGCATGCAAGTGGGTGAGTGAGCTTCTGTGGTACACTGGGAAATTTATTTTAAAAAGACAAAACCAGTTCTTAGTGCCTTTGGATACCCCCTGCTGCCCATTCTCTGGCCTTCTTACCCATGGGAATCTACAGAGCATAAGAATTTGTCAAGAGGACAAATTCCAGCTACCCTAAATCAGACCACATAGATTCTATGTTCTATAAGAAGAGCCCTGCTTTTATCTTAGGAAAGAAGAATTCTAGGCTCTTTGATTAAGTGGGATGGGTTACTAGGGAAAACTAGCAACCATCTCACTTTGACAGGGGCTTGTTAGTTTGAGTAGCGCACAGCGTAAGCCCTGAAGTCCAGGGCTGGAACAAAGAAAATCAAAAGAAAAAATGAGGAGAGTATGTTTTTTAAAAAAATGTATGACATAAAGTTAGACTAAACAAGATTAAAATAACAACATTCATTATTGACATTATAAATTGGCATACCCTTTTTAAAAAACAAAATGTGAAGGACTTTAAAATATTTCTATCCTTTGACCTAGTAAGAACACTAACAAGAATTACTCTAAGAGAATAATTCAATAGAAAAAAAAGAAGCCATATACCACAACATGTACCTAAGTTCTTTCATTTGTACCATTCCTTCAAATACAGTAATTTGGTACCAACACCCCCCTCCACCGAAAAAAGAGCCATATGCAAAAATATTCTTTGTATTATTATCTATAATTCTTAAAAATTGGAAAAATTAAATGTCACACGTTATGATATAACGGTGATCAGATATTAATAGATAAAGGTGTACCTAGGTGCTGAACGAAACTTTAAGCAATACTAAAAATAAGTACCATTTAGTAACATTTTTAAAATGCTAATCTCATGAGGTATATTGAAAAACGATTGGTATGTCCCATGATCTGCAGTGGGACAAGGAGCACAGTCCCTGTGCCGCTAGGTCAGGGCTATCCCAGTTGCAGCCATGGACGCCTCTCCAAACAGTGCCTGTGCCCAGCATGCTCAGGGGGCAACAAACAGAGTCAGGGTGTGGCTGTGTCTCTCAAGGGAGTACTGTAATCAGCATCCATCTGACCACTTTTGCTGTGCTGCAGCAATGAGCTTGGTGTTAGGACATCCATGACAGTGGACTGAGCTTCCAAGTGAATGGCCATTTGGTCTCAGCCATGCTGAGAACTCTCCTGTATTCCTGAGTGCAATCTGCAAAATGGAAACAAAGAAATTATAACTGCCCCTCAAACTCCCCTTTCTCATCTGGCACTGATTTGAATTAGTGGAACAAAAGATGCTATAAATGAGCAAAGAGAAATAAACTATGCTTTTTACAAAGTAGCATCCACTTTGTAGATCATCAACTTTAGTGGTTATATAGGTTAAAAACTTGACTTCTCTGTGACTCCCTTCCTCCCACCAGCTAACAGACTTCTTACCTTCCTCCCCTTACTATCTACATAGATGACAAACTCATTTTCCTATTATATACGATTAGTGAGGCAAATCGATTGAAATATAAATCATATCATGTATTCCAAAAACAAATATCTATGGATAGGGTTACAAGTTATTTGGGAGAGTTTTTTTTTTTTGGGGGGTCAGGTCTTCCCTGCAAGAATCCAAATAATTGATAGTTAATTGTATATTGATTTTTGTGCAGATACAGTACAATATAAGCTGATAAAATTCCAGGTTCCTAACCACGCAGCCATCAGAATCAAAGCGATAGGACAGGGAAAGCAATAGGACTGGGAGAGGTCGCCCTGACTCAGCAAGCTTCCTCCAGCCTCTCAGGATCACCCTGAGACCCTAAATGGCTCCTACAACTTTGTTTACTAAAGATCCTGCTGTTGCCACTGCCACTCCGCTGTGAACCGTCAGAATGAGGGCAATTCAAGGCACTTGTGGTTGTGTGCAAATGTCAGTGAGAGAGACTTTAATTATTTTGTGAATTATTTCTTATGTAAGTTAGAATAAATATTATAAGTTATCTAGAAAAGATTAATCCGGTCTTTGTAACCATATTGGATGAAAAAGGAATTGCTGGTGAGTTATTAAAATAATTCTAGATGCCATGTAGCTTTTACGTAGAGGCTTCCCCCACCCTTTTATTTTCAACGTAAGAGATACTTAAATTTTGAATTGTTCTTTAAATGCTGGTCATGTTTAATCCTTGTCAAGTTTTGAAGTATGAGTAGAAAATGACAGAGGCACAGGTTGTGGATTAAGTACTGTTTCAATTAAAAGTGTCATGGATGCCGTGTGTGTGGCTCACCTGTGCGTGGTTGGCTCATGGGGGGGTAAACTAGGAAGTGGGATGGAGGTGGGGGATGGGGCCTGAAGAAAGATGGATATTGGGCTGAGCTTGAGAAAGTCACTTTCCAGGGACTATTACCAGTACCATGTTGCTCCCAAGAGGGCCAGGCCTCAAACAGCAGCCAAATTCCCAGTGACAAGGCCAGCATCTAGAAAGGAAGAGAATTAAAAACAAAACCAAAATTAGGCATCACTTTCCTAGATTAACTTTCTTTTCCTTTTGTTGCAATGGTTTTATACATGAACGGACTACATTTGCCTCTGCAGCCAAAATAATTTCCATCTTGTACTGTGCCTATGGCAAATGAATTGGAACTCAAGCCTTCAGAGTTTAAAGAGCTATTACAGCTCTGTGTGTGAGCCAGGACTGAGGGGCTGCACGCATCAGTAAATCACCACTGTGCTCTTGTGTGGTCCAGGGCCAAGAAGGTAACCATCCTCCAGAAAGTAATGGAAGATTCCAAACTTTTGGAATTTCAAATTTTTGTACTTCTTATTAGCAAATTCGGGACATAAAAGTCACGAGCATTTAAGGAAAAAAATAACAACATTACTCTGGAAACAAGACCCATGGTGTGTGTTTCTATGCCAACTAGATGATTAGCAAATGGTCTATGCATGACCTCCACTCACAAACACTGAGATTTACTCCAGGCTTCTCTGTCATCTCTGCCATATTGACAAATAGGTAAGATCATGTTTTAGCATCTCGCTCAAAGAAACATATATATGGCAGGCTCTGCATTATCACCAAATTTTCCTTTTGATTTTTGGAAACTCAAATGGAGGGACAGTGAGAGGCATGGCTGGTCTACCTTATTTAAAATAGGAGGATTTTTTTTTTATTTCAGCATATTATGGGGGCACAGACGTTTAGGTTACGTATGTTGCCCTTACTGGAGAATGCTTTTTAATTAAAAAATATGGAGTTCACTAAGAACAGCATATCAAACCTATGTATTCAGGGCTAAACAATTTGTTAGAGTTAATAAAGTTAACATTTTGTTGTAAATTTTTAAGAAATAAAAGATTAAAATTGAACTTCAAATTTCCCATTTTCTTCTTCCTGGTGCTGTTCTCTCTCCCCCTCCCAAAATAAAATCACAGTCATGACTTTGGAGTGTGCCTGATCAATGTGTCTGTACTATACCACATACATAAATGTATCCATAAAAATGAATTTTGTGGGTGTTTTATAAAAGTATATAGATATGCTCTTATACCTCAAGTAATGGTCTCTACCTTGAATTTCTTCTCAATATTGTTTTTAATCTCCATCTATGTACTTATGGATTTGGACAATTTATTTAATATATTTAATACTGCCATGCAATAGTTCATTCTATGAACAACGTTATAATCTATCCATTTTCCTATTCTTGGACATTGGGTTATTTCTTTTTCTTTTTTCTTTTCTCTTTTCTTTTTTTTTTGGTTCTACCTATACAATTATGCGAAATGGACACTCTTGTTTCCTTGTATAACTACACAGCTATGGCTAATTTGTGGCCCAGGGCAAAACTAACTTTGAGGCCAGCCCTCCTGTTCAAAATGTAGGAAAAAAAATTCCATTAAAGATATAAAATATAAACCTTTTTCCTTTCTTCCACGATCTCTCTCTTGACTTGTAATGGTGGTATTTTTTCTATTTGCCCTTCTAACGTTGTTTTAAGAAAAATTAA
The DNA here is from genome assembly GCA_963575035.1 of Avahi laniger. Taxonomy (NCBI): domain Eukaryota; kingdom Metazoa; phylum Chordata; class Mammalia; order Primates; family Indriidae; genus Avahi; species Avahi laniger. The sequence goes on along the minus strand of CAUYSK010007453.1, from coordinate 69,356 downwards.
AAATGTAAATTATTATCATGAATCTTACCTTTCATCTTTATATTGTGTAATATCTGTTTTAAATGCAAATATAAGCAAATTTAGCTTGTACGTGAAATCATTGGAATTATACAACTTGCATTTTGTAGCTCCTATATGTGCATGTGTTTCATTCTTACCGGAACAGTGGAAACACTGCACAAAACTAACAACTGTTTCTATTTCATTTCTTGACTCGTGCACAGTCTGCCAGCACTGTACCATTGGCTCACTGCTGAGTAAGGAAGGACTGAAAGAGAAAGCAACAATGGGTTGCCCAATCCTCCACTTTTCTTCTCTGCTGTCGCTTTCAGTGTACGTGGTTGACTAATACAGGAAGTAACATGAGTCATAAAGGGTACAACAGGCTTCCTTGGTTGTTCATGTTTCTTGGTCTGCCAGTCTCTCTTTCTGCATTGGAAGCAAGTTCTGGTTCAAAGGGAAAGTGTGGCCTTTTGGAGTGGTCAGCTCCGCACTTACGCAGTGGAAGGTATAACATGCTTACCTTGTTCTTGCTCTGAATACTGCTGCTCTCCCACATGTCGTGGGGCCACTGGAATTCCCTGCTTCTGGGGCATCCTGAATGCTACAGGGCAGCAAAATGCAGTGGATGTGCTTATTGCACCGATCTCCTCTGCTCACAACATGCTCCACTGACCCATTGAACTTCACTTAAAAGCACAAGTGCAAAAGTAAAATTATTAAGAATTTCAAGACGGTGAAAGCAGAGCATTAAATGAAACACAGGGCCCTTCTAAGGGCAGAGCCCAAGAGACTGGATGTGCCCACGAAGCTGGCCTGCACCTACATGAGAATTTCTTTGATTATATGGTCCAGAAGTGGGTTCCTGAGTGGTTAGGCACATTGTCAGTTTTAACCTGATATTACCAAAATGGTTTCCATAATGGTTGTACAAATTTACACCAATACCAGTAATATGTGAATGTTTCTAACTGGCCCATATTCTCACTCATACTTAATAATGATATATTACTTAATTTTTGACAATTTTGTTACTTTTGTTGTTATTTCCCTGTGGGATTGAACAACTTTCTGTTTATTCTGAGGCTGTGGGTTTCTTTTCCGTGAACTTCTTGTTTTGTAACCTTTCCCCATTTATCTGCTATGTTGTCAGTCTTTAGATATTGATTTGTAGAAGTTTTTTAGTTTGTTTCTTAATACATTCTCAATACTAATCTTGATTGTTGTAAATCTTGCCAGTATCTTCTCTCAGACTACTTCCTGTCTTCTAACTTTGTAAGCTGGGCTTTTTGTTCTACCAAGACTTAAATTTTGTGTTAGCCAAGTTTATTAATTGTTTCCATTATTGTTTCTATTTTTTGTGTCTTCCTTGCTCTGAGATAACAATGATATTCTCCTGTATTTTTTCTAATAGTTTTAAAGATTTAATAAAAATTTTCTTTTCTTTTAAGCTTTAAATACTTGAGCCATCTGGAGTTTGTTTTTATGTACAAAGTAGGGTGAGCATTTAACTTTATATTTAATTTTAATATGAAAAGTCGGTTGCCCCAAGACCATCTCTTAAATATCCATCACCTCCCCCACTGATTTTAATTGAGCTGTTTCTCAGATTCTTATATCATTCCACTGATCTATTTATATTTCCCACTTATTTAGCAGAGCTTTTAATGAGTTTTGATATCTGGTTGAGTGATAACCCAGTACTATTAAATAACACATTTTTTATTCGTTAAAAAACACAGAAAAAACAAAATGGAACCAAACAAGTTTTCTTACTTTTCAGGATGCATTAAGAAATTCTTCAACCTACATAGCGTGAAAACACAATGACTTTGAAATCAGACAGACTTGCGTTCTTATCCCAGGCTTGTCATTTTCTGGCTGTTTGAACTTGGGGCGTGTTTCTTAACCTCTGAGGCTAGACTCTCTAATCTGTAAAATGGGGATAATAAGATCTACGACCCAAAGCTATTCAGAGGATTAAGTGAGTTAAGTGCCTGGCACAACCTAAACACTCAGGAAATATTCCCTTTCCTGTCCTTGAAAAGAGCTGTGTGTTTCTTGGTTATTCTACTCACTTGTGGACTCTACAAAGGACGACTGGAGGTTGCTTAAAGGCAAAACGAAATCCATCCTAGGCTGATGATCTGATTCAGTCACTTTTTTGAAACTCAAATAATTGCCTGGGCTTTTGGAAAAGCAGAAGCTGCAAGGATGTCCTTAAGTGGTTCAGCCGCTGGCTGCTGCTTTTCTTATGAATTAAATGGTACAAACAGGTCGTAATAAAACCAGAGCCAATCAACCCTCCCCCCTAAATTACACAAACTCAACTCTCCTGACAAGTGCTGAAAAGATCAAAAGGACTAAGAATCAATAGGATTAAGAGTTTGAAATTCTAATGTCTTACCCTCAGTTCGTCTGGGATCTCCAACTCTGGCATTGCTCAGACCAGGATCATTTCCTCAGATAGAGAGGAATTTTTTAAACTAATACACCTTGAAACCTGGGATGGAGGTGAGAACATGCTTAGAATTTCATCACGTCCAGGTAGAAACCTAAATTGAAGTGGCTGTTCTGGAAGATCAAAGGAAAAAAAGTGCATCAGGAATAAATACATGATTAATCTGGCTCCCGCAGAAGGATGATGTTTATGGGCCTAATGAAGCAGGGCTCCTCTAGTAGCTTCCCCCATGCGAGCACACTTCTGGAGAGAAACAAACCATAGGTGAGTCACCAAGCACGCTGAGGCTGTGCAGGTTATGCTCTGGAGCACCCCCTGATGGAATGAAGAGGCCCAGCTGGGAGAGTTGAAGGCAGATGCCACGAGGAAAGGAATCTGCTGCTGCCATGGTAGCGGACAGCATCCACCTGTCTCCCGGAAGCACCACTGTGCTGCTGCAGCTCCCACGGAAGAAGCACCACAGCACGGCAGAGAGAGGCTTCAGGAGCAGACCTGTGTCCAAATCCTAACTTCAGGTCTTGCTAACTGTATGACCTTAGGCAAGTTATTTAGCACTTTCTGAGTCTGGGATTCTTCATCTACTAAATTGGGGGAAGAATCTTAAAGTGCTGTTTGAAAATAAATTGAAATGAGAGTTCTCAACACAGGAAGGGCTCGATACATGTGCCCACTAGCAGCGTGCACATGGAGATGTTCTGTGCCCATGACGGGCCTGGGCAAGAGCAGCCTGCGTTTTGCTCCTTCTCGCAGCTGCACCAAGCCTCCTGTTTCCTGGGTCCCGCGCTCCCACAGTGAGCTGACCATCTACCCCAGCAGGCTTCCTTTGCCTCCACCTTCAGCAAAGGCCCCCCAGTCTTGGCTCATCTCCACAACTGTGTGTGTAGAGTTGCCTCTATGTGCAAATCCTGAACTTATAGGATGTCTCCTCGAAGTTTGTAAATGGGATGTTTGTGACTCAGAACACATGGTCCCTCGGTTACAATGTTCCAGGTCAGTTTTTCCCTTGGGCAAACTGGTTCAGTAGGTAGAGGGAGGGATCAGGAATCTGTTTTTAACAAGTAGCTCTAGATCCTTACTATTGGGTGTGGTTTAGGCACCCATCACCTGGGAGCTTGTTGAAAATACAGAATCTCAGAGTTCACATTAGATCTGCTGAATCAGAAGCTGCACTTTATAAAGAACACTCAGGTAGAGCTGACAGATAAAATGCAGGACATCTAGTTAAATTTGAATTTCAGATAAACAATGAAATTTTTTTTAGTATAAGCAAATCCCATAAGTGCATCTATATTTTTTATTTGCTAAATATGGTAACCCTCTCATTGGGTGACTTTTATGCACATTAAGGTTTGAGAAGCACTGGTCTAGATTAGTAGATCTCAAACTTTCCTATGCTTCAGAATCATCTGCAGGCATTGTCCAGATGGCCAGACCCAACCCCCAGAGTTTCTGATTCTGTAAGTCTGGGCATGGCCTGTGACTCTGCATTTCTAACAAGTTTCCAGTTGATGCTGATACACACACTTTGAGGATCACAGCTCTACATGATGACTAGATTGCCAGGTTAGCCCTCAAAAATCTCTGCAGTCCTTAGAGTCTGGACAGGATAAGGGCTGATGTTCCCTCCAACACTCATATCTGTCAACAGAGAGAGAGAGAGAATAACAGTGCCCAATTCCAAGCCAACGGCCTATAAAACCTGAGCACCATTTGTAACAAGATCTGCAAGGACAGGTGTGGTTGACCATGTGAAGCACCAGGAGCTCATCTTCGTCTGAGTTCGTGTATTTCTTCCCTGTTTCAGAGTTCCTGCTAATAGTTCTTAGAGCATAAAGAGGAAAGATGGGAGGGCTGGAAATAGCAGATTCAAAGCAGTGACAAACCTCTTAAGGGGCTGGGTGAAAGTAGGGACAGATTTTAAGGGTCAGTTCTGGGGCGAGAGGAGACCAAGTGAGCAGAGTGGGAAATGGGGTCACCTGTGGTGGCAAGTGAGCAGAAGCGGGGGCAGGGCTAGCTCCATAGTAGGACTGGGTTGCCCCAGCTGAAGCGGGCAGTGGAAGTGACAGGAAAGCCACTAGCTTCTGGAATCTGAGAACTAGATTCAAATTCCAGTTCTGCCGGGGATCAGCCTTGTCACTGTGTTCAGTGGTCTCACCTCTTATTTCCCTTGTGAGCAATGGGGAAACGACAGCTTCCTCAACAGGATGATTGTGAGGAAGAATGGAGACAATGCATGTGGGTAAAGTGCTTGATCCCTTGAGTAGGCACTTGGTAAATAGTAGCAGTTGCTATTATAGTTGCAAGAGGGTTTAATGCTGCTTTAGAGTAACATTCTGTTTTGGAGAAACTCTTTACCTGTGTTTAATTTCATAAGATTTAGGGAAAATGTCATCCATACTCTAGGATGATAGAGGCCTCTTATAAAAAATGCATATTGTTAGTAAGATGTACATTCCCACCCAAATGTGACTGCCCCGCTCATCTATCCCCACTCCCATTCCTACTGACTCAGATGGAATGAAGGGGCCCATGGAAGAGTTGGAGTGGAGCCTGGATTTACAAGGAACAAGCCCTTGGCTCTCAGCTGGTAGCCTGGCAATGCCAGCTGTCAGCTGGACATCAGGCCTACACCCTGAGAGGCACCAGATGACATATTGAAGAGTGGCTGGTTTAACAAGATATTTCCTTATTGTTGTGAACACAAACCAAGTGTTCTTCAATGAGTTTCTGTGCCTTGTTTTATAAAATTTTGTTTTATTTTTAAAATGTATATGCAAAATGTGTATATACTTAAAAACATCATGTTGTTCATGATAAATACATACAATTTTATATGTCAATTTAAAATTAGTAAATAAATTTGAAAAATCAACATACAGTACAATGGCTTTTTTGGTGTACAATTTTTGGTGTATGAGTTTTAACACATGGATAGAATCATGCAGCCACTCCTGCAATCAGGATGCAGAGCGGTGCTGCTCTGTGAGCCACAACTTTCTCCCCAACCCACCCCCCTGCACCTGCCCTTAACCCCCAGCAACCAGTGATCTATTCGTCCTCATTATATTTTTGCCTTTGCAAGAATGTCACAGAAATGGAAGAAATTATACGAGTGAAAAAGCCAGCCTTGCCTTCTTTTATATTTTTAAATAAAGACAGCAAGACTTTTAAACAATTTGGCAGAAAAGTTAAATATGAGGCAATGAAAAGACCCATTTGTAAACTAGACTTTGGTTTTTACTGTCGCACACCATGACCCCAGACATATTTACCCTGAATTTTTTGCAAACTTACCTCTTCCAAACATCCTTACCTTCTTCCTCTGGTCCTTGTCCTCCCACACTCTGCACATCTCTCCTTGTTACTTTCTTGGGAAGTCAGTTCTGAGCACGAATTAAGCAGCGTGGCACAGGGAGAAGCACACGTTCTTTGTAGATGCGCAGGTCTCAGTATCAACCTGGGTCTCTTAGGTTGGTGGGCAAGGTGCTTAGCCTCCTGGATCCTCAGGGTAGAATTGCATCTACCCTTAAGAGTTTGAGTAGAGCTGGGACAAGAGGATGAATACAAGCCCTGGCACAGAGTAGGTAGTCAGCATGTGGGCAGCTACCACTCTGAGCCGCCAGTATTAACAGTGCTGCTTGTCCATCACAAAGCCCACACGCGATTCCGTCAGAGGCTTCGTGTGTGTATAGGCACAAAAACAAAGTTAGTCAGAATCAGAAAAGGCTCCAGACAATGGACTAAATTTTTCATTTTCTCACGCATTGTTCTGGCAGCACAGTGAAGTGCAGTTCACTAGAGATAGGCACCAAAGGACTGTGCTCTGCCTGGCCCCCTGTGTGACCTTCACCATGGCACTTTGCCCTCCTTGGTCCTTGATTTTTTTATATGAAAATGTGAGGCTGACCTCAAAGCTCTCAAAGGTTTTTCTCAGCTCTGAACTTCTAAAGCTCCAGGTACACATAGATCACAGGTTTAAAATGTAGTTCTTATAAGATCTTTCCCTATTCTATCTAGGTTGAAACTGTTTGCTGACCCTGAAGGTGAGGACCCTGAAGGTGAGGACCAGAGGAAGAAGGTAAGGATATTTGGAAGAGGTAAGTTTGCAAAAAATTCAGAGTAAATATATCTGGGGTCATGGTGTGCGACAGTAAAAACCAAAGTCTAGTTTATTATTCTGATATGTCACTAGATCTATAAAAAAATATGGAAATTAGCCAGGCATGGTGGTGCACCTGTAGTCTCAGCTACTTGGGAGGCTGAGGCAGAAGGATTGAGTAAACCCAGGAGTTTGAGGTTGCAGTGAGCTATGATGATGCCACCATACTTTAGCTCGGCCAAAAGAGAGAGACCCCATCTCAAGAGAGACAGAGAGAGAGAAAGATAAAGAGAAAGAGAGAGAAAGATAAAGAGAAAGAGAGAGAAAGATAAAGAGAAAGAGAGAGAGAGAGAGAGAGATGATTATCAAGTGAATCTAGGTTGCATAAACAATAACTAAATAAATGATTTTAAAAAATATACAGGACTTTCCTGCTTTCCTGCCTAAATATCACAGGAAAGAAAAAAGAGAAAAAAGTATCTGTATTAATAAAGTAGTCCACTCCATTGGTTTCTACCATTAGATAGAGTTTGATAATATTAATAATACATGAAAATCATTGCATTTCACAGGCTTTAATATACATCAGGCACAAGGCTGGGCACCCTGCATGTTATCTCATTTAATTTTCCTATCACATCTCCTGCAAGGTGTGGGGATTGCTGCTTTAATCCCCATTTTAGCTGATGAGTAAACTGGCCCTGAGAAATGCATAACACATGGCTTATGGCTACACAGGCAGTAGGTGGCTGAAAACTGGATGGAGGTAAATAAAGCACAGGCAATTTCAGAACAGGAATTATATTCATTCCCATCACTAAAGGAAGACAGTAGTCTCCAAAGACCCCCTCTGAACTCTTCACCAGAAAGTGCCTGAACGCGATTAGCACTCCAGGGCTATAGGTTGTAGGAAGGAAGGTGTAGAGCGAAGTGGAAGAGAAGGAAGCTGGGATAAGAATCTAAGTAAAGAGACAGGGAGCAGGACTTCAGCCGGGAAAGAAGGAGGAGATAAAGGACAAGGGGGAGACAGGTCCTGGAGAGGCAGCTGAGGCTGAGAATTTCCAAGTCGTCCCAGCTCTGGGAAAGAAGACTCAGGAGCACAGGAGGAAGGGATGGGGCTGTCGGGGCTGTAGGTACCCAAGAGGACTATGATGAAGACTGGGTCTGGGGGATGCTGAATTCGAGAACAGAGGCAGAGATAACATTTTCTCTGACCTCAATACTGAAAAATGCATTAAAATCCCCTTGCCATTTCCAGCTCCTGACTACTAAAGAGGTCAACGTTTCTGAAACAGGAGATTTTTTTTTTCTTCCCAAATATACCTGGGAGGAAACAAGCAAGATTTTCAATTTAAAAATTTCTAAACTGTGCTTACCCCTCCTCCCTCCATTGTGCTATGAAGGAAAGAAGCAACCTTTTTAAGTGATGGGCAAACTGTAGCAACATGGAAAGGGGAGAAAGGCTGGGGACTCTCTTTGTATAATTTGTTTTTAAAGTATAATGTCACTTTGAAGAGATGGACAGAACAGATCCTAATGTGATATTCCTATTCACCATAAAAATATATGGAAAAAAAGATCCTGGATTCAAAAAGGGGTTCTTAAAAAAGATGGACTGCCCCACCCGCCAGTCCAGTAGTTAAAGTTCTGAGCTTTCACTGCTGCAGCCTGGGTTTGATTCCTGGTCCAGGAATTAGCCCTCTTGCTTTGATATTTGTCTCAACTTACAATATAACAACAACAACAAAGTGAAAGAAAATAAATAATATGCTCAAAATTATAGCTAACATTAATTAATTGTATGGCACGGTACTAAATACTTCACAAGTCCTTTAATCCTCAAAATAATCCTGTGAGGTCTTCAGGGCTATAATTACCTAAAAGGACTATTTGTATCTCCATAGTGCAGATAAGGTAAGTGAGGCACAGAAAGGTTAAGCAATTTGCTGGAGTTGGCACAGCTAGCAAGCAACAGATCTAGGATTCAAGCCTAGGGTGTCTAACTAGCTCTGAACACCCAACTGATTAGCCAAAATGCTCATCTTAGCTTCAAAAAACTCTGAAAGACAAAACAAATTCAAAACAGAAGGGTCCCAGTGAATTAGTTATCACTGCCAAGTTAGAACTGATGAAGGACCCCAGGACTCTGGAGAAATATGTGTTGACTTGAGGGAGGAAAGAAAGAAAGAGGTGTAGGGGACACAAGTCAAGAGGTGTGATGGAGTGACAGCAAGAACCCCAAATGAGGAGAGCAAAGATCTGAGTTTTAGGTCCTTTTCATATTGGCTTTGTGACTGCAGACGAGTCATTCATTAAACTTCTAAAAGCTCCAGGCTCTTCTGTAAAATAACACCTGCCACAGGGTGGTTGTGAGGACTGCAGGGGATTGAGTTAACTGGACAGGAAAGCAGTGTACGCCGGGAGGGGTCACACACGTTCGTTACAGTGGTGGAGCAGCCCAGGAGCTTGGAGCTGCAAAGTAGTTCGGAATGAGAAATTTGGTGGGGGGAAAAAAAGGTAGCGTCTGTGTCTAAAAGACGAGTTAGATCTTCAAACAAACAAATAAACAAAACCACTACCAGTCTACAACAAAATATTTGATTTGTTGGGCGCTTTTTCCTTCCATGGAGCTAAACTGTTTCGTTGGCTTCCTTTACTTTTACTGACGGCTACTTTGGAATCTGCTGGGAGAGACAAATTCGAGGCCATGTGATATTGGAAACAATCACATACTTTGAAAGGTCACACACCACGAATTCAGCTCTCTAAGACTACAACATGCTCCAAGTTAAAACAAATATCTAGGGAAGGCAGGCGCTTGGGCTGTGTGCAGCACTTGGACCCCATCTCCCTGAGGAGACTTCGTTCCTTGACACTGGTGACTTGCCCACGACTGCACTGCTTACGGTTAGTGGTCTTTCCCTTCCCTTCCTGCGATCTGCTGCCCAACTGACCTTCTTGGAGGATAGATAGCCCCTGGCTCTCAAAAGCCATTCAGGTCTTTCCTTCTCATAGAGCCCCTCCCACAGAAAGGTATTAGGTTGCATGCGGTATAATTGCATTCTGAAGGCATTCTGAGTAAGCAGATAGGGTTTAGTACTACCAAGAAGCATTAAAACTTTATAGAGAACGTGGAGAATCTTCATGCCCTCTTCTCCTGAGAGATAGTGCTGAGTGCCTCATGCTTTCATTTTTAACATCTGAGAAAAACGATAAAAGGAAAAAGTTCTGGGCCAATACCTAAAAGATCAACCTTTTCTGTTGTCAGGCTGTGTGACCTTGGAAAAATGACTTTACTCCTCTGATCTTTCCTCATTTTCCTCAGTGGTACAGTGAGCACTTTAGAACAGTGTTTTCCAAAGTGACTTGAGATAATTATCTCTGTTACAGGGGAAACATTTTAATTTCAATTAATATTACAAAAAATCTATCACAACAAACTTAGGATTCATGCACTTAAGATAAAACTAAAGTGAAAAAAAATGAGTCAACTTAAAGAAAAGTCTGAAGTAGATAACATCGTAGATGAATATGACTAAAATTGTGAAGGTAAAATTTGAAAGAAGGAGATTTGGCCAGCTCTGACCTTCAGTCCCTTATCAAAGGGCAGGTAGCGGGACCAGCACTCAGCCACCTCTGCTGCTGCTCTACTTGGTGGCCCCTGTGCTCTGCCCTCCCAGCCTCATCAGGGACTGCTGTCAGCGTTGACGAGAAACCTGCCCAACACACACAGCCATTGCTCTGCCGTCCTTTGGTATAAAACTGTAATTGGCACAAGTGACCATGTCATCAACTGCAGTTCACAAATAAAAGTCTTAGGAAGGCCAACAACATTTTAAATCCCCTTTGAAAATGTTTATAAAATTATGCAATCTTGCTCACGGGTCTCTGGCCTCAGTTCTCCACAGGCTCACTCCTCTGGCTTCACACATTCATTTTCTCACGGGACTTTTTAGGAATAATCTGTTTTGCAACTGAGGGTGTGATTCTAACACTAGAAGAAGAAGGAGTAAACGAGCTGTTTCAGAGCAGGTTCATAAAAGTTGCATCTGAAGTAATCGAGAGGCTTTGGAATGTCCTGATATTGCCTTAAACATAAATATAGTGATCAGTAATTTTTTACTGATGGCAAGCTTTGATTTTTCCAGAGAGATGTATCAAATGCAAACTCTTAGCAGCAAGGAAATGCAAAAACCACTTGGTATACCATGCTTGATACAGAAGAGCTCAAAGCAGGCTGAGCAAGCAAGAAACATTGTTCCCATCTTAAGGCAAAGACACAGCGGCTGGGTGGATTTAAAGAGTTTTAGCTGAGAAATTCAAGGGATGATCAGGGTAACAGATTTACTAAACACTATTAAGGGCAGGAAAATGAGAAATAGAACTTTAAGAAATATTTCTTCTTTCCCTTCTGAACATATTATACCTTCAATTGCTAAGCTGTCTGGCAAAAAGGGCCCCTCTGGAGTGAGGATCATGAAATGGGTCTGAAAGGGGTTGGGGGCTCATCTGCCAGGCTCTGCAGGAAATCTGTGTCTGTGAATGTGCCCCTCCAAATCTGTGATGATTCGGGATCATCCTGGTGATGTCCCTGGCTGTGTCTGTAAGATTTAGAAGCAGCCAGTGAGACACGGGCCTAGAGAGCTGAGCGGCGTGGGCCCAAAGAGTAAGAGGACTCAGTGACAGGAGATGCTGATTTTGCATATTCTACTGCCAACCTGAGACACGGAGTGTGTTCCGGCTCCTCTGCCTTACCCCCAAACTCTACCTTTTATCCCCTTCCCTAGTTTCCTCAGCTGTGCATTCCATGGGTTCTCTTCCTCCTTTACCCACCTCCAGTGAGCTCTTCATTTTATAAATATTAGTTGGGAAGATAGTGAGCTTGGGTATAGCAGGTCCACTGTGAGGTCCATGAGCTCTTGGGTGAGTCTCTTAATATTTTTGAGCCTCAGTTTCCTCATATCTGAAACTGGAATGATAGCAATACCTACCTCATGGTACTTTGGGGAGGATTTAACAAGGTGGAGTACCTAAGGCATAAGCTTCTTTGCACAGAATGCTCAATTAACATCCACTTAATAAACCGTGCACTCCTTCTTATTACAAACAGAGCACATCTCCCCAGAGTACACCTCCAGGGAAGATGGAGACAAATCTTTAGAGTCCTGGAAAGAGATACAATCAATTAAAACATATCCATAAAGCACATTTTAATGAAAGAAAAAGCAATCTCATTTAATTCATTTGCTGGGAGGGTAGCTAAACACTGTTGATTTTTCTCTCAGTCACTGATTTCAAAAAAATCAAAATCTTACCCATTTGCATCCAGTGGACTATTTTATCCACCAATCCAGACACAATCAACGCCCTTGGGAGTAAAATGCAAGTTTCCTGGTTTCTTTTTCTGTGTCTAAGCCAGGGACTTCATTAAATGAATGGTCTGAGGCTTGGTGCTCAGCCTCTGGCTTTTGTGCCAAGCAACATCTTTGTCAGGCTCTGGGAGTCTTCCAGGCTGGTCTGATCATACTCCAGGTTTGCATCTTAAGTGTCATAGATTTCTCCTAGTACAACAGTCAGAGCTTTTGATGCTGCCCTCTCTTTTCAAGGGAGAGTATATGAGTGAATTTGATACCATCAGTTTGGGACTGAAGGCCAATTATTACAATTAACTGGCAGTGGTATGTTGATCCCTTCATCATCCCTTTTCTATCCTTTTTCATTGACAGTGGTGGAACCTGAGCATAGCAGGTCTGGGTTCCTCTGGGTAGTGGACAATTAACTGCCATTCAGAAAAGTAAGGAATTTGAACTATAAGGAGATGGCAAATGCATTCATGAATCAAGGTCTTTTCAACTAGTTTCCCCCTTACTAACTAAAGAAATGCTTTTGACTTTTAGTTGAAACTCAGAGGATGACCCATAAGACGGAAATTAATCCATATTCTTCTTTGGTCTCAATCAAAAGGACTTTTTTTTCCTTCTGAGTTTGTCTTACTCTTGAGCCCTTCCCATCTAAGAAAAGTAAAGTCATAATGGTAATTTTCTTTTTGGCAACAGTTTGTCAAAAATATTTACCTGTTTTCCTGTAGGTTGTCTCATTAGGAGATGAGAGCTTCTCTCAGTGGGTTTGATGATTTCAGATGCCCATTCTACCTGTTATACACTAGAGCATAGTGTAGATAACCTAATTTCTGTTTCCATTAAAAAAAAAATTGAAGGACAAAAAGAAAATGTTCCTGTAAAATGTCCTCTAAGAGTTGACATGGGAGGTCAAGAAGATGTTTCTCAAAAGGCAGAAGCTCTTGATCTTTCAAGAAAGCTCCAGAAGAGGCCACTTGCAGAAGGGTGGGGCTGCTACAGAAACAGACCTAGTCATACATAGGCTTGGCTTCATATTTGCCAGTGAAATTTCTCTTGTTAAAATAAAAAATCTAACCCCATCTCAATTATCACTCATTTCACCTGCTGATTGTAAAATATGTTTTCAAGAAAGGTTGGAGCATCTTTAAGCATCTGCAAAGGAGCTAAGTTTATTTAATTTAGACAGCAGATTGACCTTCCGTCTGATTCCAACCCTCCCTACCTAATAGGTTGGCCAGGAACATTGCTTTAGTTGTGTGATACACTTTGGGTTTCACCAAGCCTGTGGTAACAAGACTGGTCTGAACTCCCAGTGTCAACTGAACCTGCCACAGCAACCAAGAGGGAGTCATTGTATTTATACCAAATTTGTGTCCACATTAGCTCAGAGCATAACCTATTTATACAAATACATAAATGTCTTATTGTAAGTCAAAAGTATATTCAGACAGAGAAGTTCAGCTCACCTCTTCTATAAAGGATAAACCTTCAGGTCTTCAGCTCTTTTCTTGTCAATTCAGTTCTCAAAGATAACTCAAAGCAAATGTAGCCTTCTGATTAGATATAATTGTCACAAACATTGACAAGCCCAGGAGGTAAAAGACAATGGTAAGAAGCAATTCTAAAATGTTTCAAAAGTGTCCTTTCACCCAGCTGGTTTATATCATAAGCACTTACTCCAAATAAGTCTATAGTGTTTGAGACAAAAAATATACATGAGACATTTCAACTTCTGACCAAACTGTTACTTCTTTTGTCTCATACTCAGCTTGTTTGATTAAAAATTAGGTGAATAAGAAAATGCATTATCGCGGTGAAAGAAAGTGAGACCAGGAAGAAACAAACATGACAAAGAATGATGTGGAAAATTTATGAAAACCTAGAAATTAAATTTCTGATCCATCATTAGTATTTACATGTGAAAAATAAAAGCTAAACAAAATGAGGAAGAAGAGATAGAAAAGGGGGAAAACAAGAATGAAAGAATTAGTCTTTAGTCTGGAGAAGCTTCATTCTCTGGAAATGCACTGCTGCCTTAAACAATTTACTGTTTTTTCTACTTGTGACAACCATCATCAGATGTTGATGGTTGGTCTTGTCCTTGCTTTGGTCTGCAGATCTTCAATCATTCATTTGGCTGTCACTAAAACAGGGGGTGACACTACATTCCCCTTTATTTAGGAGAATATGGAAAAAGGGTCTGTCATGCTGATCATCATTTGTTTTAGGAAAAGTAAAACCTATTCTTATGTAATTTTCTCTAGCACTTGGAAGCCCCCCAAATGACAACACCTCTCATACCTTCTCAACATAAGCAAATTTTACTACACACTTATTTGGACCTGAAAACTTTAAACACAAAAGATTTGATGCTGATCATACCTTGACCAAGCAGAAAATCCTCAGGGAAATGTGAACTTGTTCGTACCCATAATAATAACTATTTAATGAAACAATGCATTGTTGACCCAACATCTGACTCATCTTTTGCTACATTTTCTATGTTACAGGAAGGGTTGTAATTCATAATGTCTTTATATAGCATGCATATTTTATGGAAAAATAATTGCATATTCTCTGCCTGTAATTTTAACCACAGGCACGCTGCATGTACTCAAACTGCAAAAATAGTGAGACGTGAATGTGGTTAAAATTTTGCCCTAAAAGCATAAATCATAATGTTAAATTATCAAGGATAATTATTTAACAACAACAAAACCATCTCTTTTTACCTATCTTTACCTACTTCGTCTCAATCTCATATTATTTTAAAGAAAAAAAAACTCCATTGCATATTCTAGCAAAGCATATTGGTAGGGGAAGGTTTAACAGAGCCAGAGAGAATGTGCAAGGAGTGAGAAAGTGAATTGATGGATGGATGGTTAAATGAATATAAATGAACTGACACCTTTACAGGAAAATAACATTTCTTTTCTTTTTTTATTCTATAGATCAGTGGGTTTTGTATCTGTAATTCTTTCATATCAGCAAAGAGGAAATAAACTCTCATGTAAATCATTTTCCCCCCATCTGGAGCATATTAAAACCATGCTTTTTTTTTCTTTTAAGCAGACTCTTTTTTCCCCTATTTGCTTATCAGTTCATCCACCATTACATTTTAAATGAAATTGCAAGACCCTTGTCCCTCCCCCAAATTTCAGCCTGATGCAGGAAAGTGGGAAGCAGACTTTTCTTGCTTTAGAATAGTGACCTAGATTCAATTACAGATAGACACAGAAGGGAGAAGTGACACCTCACAATTTTCTTAGAGGTCTTGGAAAAATTAGAAATCTCAAAACAATACTTAATGAAAAAGAATCTGTTTATTTCCCCATTTTCCATCTTCTTCTCTGTCTTAATTTCATCGTTTTGGTCCATTTAATTGTTACTGGTATAACATCACAATAGGTTTCCCACAGGATATTTCTGAATCATAAAAACGGGCATTTCAAGGAAATTTCTGAGTTTGGCTTTTGAGGGTAGGTGTCTATACACAGAGTGTGTGTAATTCTGCAAACTTAGACAAGATAAAAAATAATTGCTTAAAAGGCACATTTTCCTTATATCCTTTAAAAAAGAAAAAAAGTTACATTACTAAAGTACATCTATTATAATTGCAGACAAAGCATTGAAAAGGGAAAGAAAGGGCATATGTGTTTTATTGTTTTCCCAATTACTGTAGAAAAATGTGGTCAAAAGCAATAGAAAGAGAGAGGAATGCTGTGATTCTTTTTATTGACTTTTATCACTAAATTAAGCATATAAATGACCTGAACGGGTGGCTTGGTATATTAAATTAAAAAAAGAACAATGATTCTCTCTTCTTTTTCCCTCCCTCTCTGATCTCAGCCTGAAAGGAGTCTCGGAGAGATAAGAAAGATGGGATTCGGGCAGCGCGCTCCTCGGGTCGGTCCTGCTTACCCGGGAGCGGGGAGGCAGTTGCCTTCCAAGCAGGATCTCCGTTCAGGGTTCACAATAAGCAGTAACAAGCGGGGGCCACGTTTCCCGCCACTTCCACCGCCCCTCAAACAAAGAAGCCAAAGTCGGCTGTCCCATGACCAACGCACCCGTGAAGCTTTGAGGTGCTTGAAGAGGAAGCAGGCTACTGTGGGCAGGTGAACACCTCAATCCTTGTGGCAGGTTTGGAGCTGCCTGGCGTAGGAAGAGAGCAGAAATGGGCTCGCGTCTATACGGGTATCCAAAATAAAAAAGAGCTGCAAACGACACAGAAGTGCGGGGGCAAGATGTAGGAAAACAGAGCAAGGGAGCTACCTTGGTTCTCAAACACAGCCTAGGATGGGCTTTCCCCGGGCGATTATTTTAGACCCTGGGAAAAAGGTCGCCGCTGGGCGCTTGCCGAGACATTGGGGATGTGGGTGCGCGCCTGGCCCTGCTGGAAGGGTCCCCTGAGCCGCGAGGGGAAGCGCGGGAGACGCCTGGCCCCGGGGGAACTGGCGGAGGATTGTTTCATTTCAAAGTGAAAATCTGCAGGCTTTGGGAAACGATATTCAAAAAAGTATATAATCTCCATATGCCGCTCAATGGAGGATCCTCATAATTTACAGCGGCAGATAAGGCTAGAGGGTGTAATAAAAAATCTGAAGCCCTCCCCTCCCCCTCGCCGCCTCCCCGGAATTGCACCTTGGGCAGCGGAGCAGAATCCGGAATGTGAACTTCTCCCGACATATGTTTCCCGCAGATAAGTAAACAATCTGGACGTGAAATGGAAATGGTAATTAATGCAGTAATGCTGTTACACCTCGAGTGTGCAAATCCCATTGACTCGCCGCGCCACGGGGGGTGCCGGGCGTACAGGGACCGCTGGCGTTCGCCCAGGCCGCCCGCTCCCTCCCTCATCTCTTCCTCCTCCCTAGGTCCTCGGGCGGGGCGTCCCGAGATCCTGCAGGGACCAGGTCCGGCAGCGGGAAGTCGGGAGCTGCTCAGAGGCGCTAGGGACTCCGGGCTCTCGGCCCTCCGCCCGCCAGGCGCGTGCACCGCTCTCCCAGGCAGCCGCGCCTCTCGCGCATCTCTCCCAGTTCTCACCGCCGCACTCGCGCCAGGAGGGCCTCGGGGCTCAGAGGTGCAGCCCGGCCTCGAAGCCCCCGGGAGAACCTGAGCTCTCCAGCAGGGAGCAGCAGGCGGTGCAGAGGTCTGAAGGCAGAAGGAACCCCCGCACCCTAGTGCGGCGGGTGGCCAGGAGTGCGTGCTGCCGTCGGGTCTTCGATCTCCTCACTGCGCCCAGCCTCACCGGGTTGGCTGGCAGAGTTTTTCTGAAGTTTCTTCCCATCCTTTCCCCGAATGCGCTGATCGCGTATGAATTGCTTCTCTTACGGACCTGAGTGGGAAAGTTTGGAAATGGCCACTGGCTCCCGAGTAGCTCAACTCTTCTACTTTGCAGCAAAGAGGAAACTTGAGGACTCCTTTCGGCCTCTGTTCTGGCTGAGCGCCCGCTCCCTTCCCCTACCCGGACCAAGCGCTTGTGGGCCTTTTGGGGGTCAGGATGGATTGCCCCGCGCAGGGATTCTAGGGAAGAGGACGGAGAATCGGAAAGGCAGACCAAGGAAGTCCCGGGAGCGCGGACCTTCCTGCTCTCTGAAAGCACAACTTCCTCACTCAGGCCCCAGAGGCTGTGCTGGACGCAGGGCCAAGGGCTGGGCTAGGAAGTGGGTAGCGAGGCCCCTTCTTTCCTGCCTGCAGGCCCCTTCCGGAAAGTGTGAGAGCGGGATCTGGGCTAGCACAGAGCCGGAGTCAGGCGGGGGCGACCGCGAGTGTCCCGTTCTGTGTGGGTGCCCCGGGATTTCTAGCTACCCCACCCGCCTCCAACTCCATTATTTTCTTAATTACTCTGCGGCGGCCCAGCGCCAACGCTTCTGGTTCCAGGCCAATGCCCATCCCCGCTAAGCCAGAAAAGAAACCAGCCCAAGTATCGCTCCCACCGCGGGGTCCGCGAGGGCCTCGTAGGCCAGGGCAGGGCCAGAGGCCGGGAGAGCACGCCCCTCGGAGGAGGCCGGAAGCGTTGGCCCGGGCATCTCCTGCGCCCAAATCTAACCATTCTGCCTCTGTCTCTCTTCATCTCTCACACTCACACATGCACAATCCACTCAGTAAATGAAGAGATGAGAGTTCTTAACACGAATCTTGTGAATTACTTGATATTCAAATTCAAATTAGTTGAAATTCATTGTCCATTGGAACAATGGTGACAAGACCTGAGCTGGGGAGGAGCTGATGGAAAGCAGAGTCCTCAAGGGCAGTCTTGGCACCACTGCTAGCCAAGTTTTGAGGGCCCTGGCAGTCTCAGGTCTCTCCAGTCAGGCTGCCTTGCTGTGAGATGTCTCCCTAGGAGGTGCGATGTAATGAAAGTCCCTTGGCCCTACCCTGACTGAAAAATTACTCTGCTTTGGACCCTGGAGATTCCTGGAGGTTATCTAGCTCCAGTTTTAAAATGCAAGTGTTCAGGGAGTTTCAGATGTCAGTCACCCACACCTCAGTGTGATTTACTCAAAGTAGCTGACCTTCTCCATCTTTAAAGTTAGCGGTTCTAAGGAAATTGATATTTAAATAGAAAAACCCGGAAACTGGAAGGGAATCAAAGGTTTTTGGAGTCAGACCCAAAGCCAGAGAAGTGCATAAAATACTGCGGAAGCTCTCCAAGGAGGGCCGGGAGGGAAGGGGGCCAATGATACCGCATCTCTCAGAAGACGTGACCAATGTACCCCTGAACCAGGTAGCCGCCAAGGTTTAAGAAAGAAAACCTAGCTGAAAATCCCAACATCTCTGCTCCTGCCACGCCAGCGCCGCCGCCTGCCATCGTGAGCAGCTGCTGTTTAGGTTTCCGCTGTCCTGGGAAATGTCCAGGAAAGAAGCGGCTGGGGCGACAGCAGCATGTAAATTTGGGTGAAATTTGTTTGTCGCCTGGAAGCAATGGGCCCCGCAGGCAGGAGGCCTGGGACCGCCCTGGCAACCCTGTCTTAAGGGAGGTCTAGGCTGCGAGCGGGAGAGTCTGGGGCTTCCCAGCTGCCGGACGCGCGCCTAGTAGAGGGATCGGCAGGGTCTCCTCCTGCGGGGTCCCGGGCGCCCGGCGCGCCGCGGGAGTTCGGTTCCCCAGACACCAAGAGCCTGTCGGGAGCAGCTCTTGGCTGCTCTTTGCTGCGCGTCGCGCGCTCGGGAGAAGCGGCTCTTCTCGACTCTGGGCGGGCGGGGCGCTCCTCTCCCTACAGGTTTGCTTTAATGATTTTCTTGAAAGAAAGAGACAGTTGTGAGCAAACAGGTTTGACAGGGACTGCTTCTCCCCACACCCCCCAGGGGATTCCTTTTTGTCTGCGCCTGACTTCAAAGCCAGTAATCGGCCCCTGTCAGCGGCGTGACGAGGAGGATTTCGGCTGTTTGTCAGGGCGAGTCCTGGCCGCGCACCTCGGCGGAGGCTCTGCGGCCCGCGGGGCAGGGGAGGCAAAGCCGAGGCAGGTGCCTGCGGGGGCCGAGGGTGGGACCAGGTCTACGGAGGGCAGATGACCAGGAAAGCCTGTCTGCGAAGTAAGGAAACCAGATGCAGAAGCAGCCGGAGCCATGTCTTCGACTTTAGGTCCCAGGACCCGAAATGGGCCCCCAGCTCTCTGCGGGCTGGAAAGAGATCTCAGTCACCTGGCTGCAGGCTCCCGGGCGCTTCTCCGTTACAACGCACCCTAGTTTCCTGGAGCTCCCCGCGGGGTCCCCAAGACCGGGCGCAACCTGGAACCCTGGTTGCAGTTTTCTGGCTTCTGCCGCCGCCCGAGGCCTTCGCCACTCGGCCCGCCTTGTTCCTTTTTCCAGCCTAACCCGGCTCCGGAGTTGGGTGGGAGCCCTAGTGGGGCCATGCGCGCGGACTTCCCTCACGGTCTGGGATGCTGTGTGCACCTCCGGAGCGCTCCTGCACTGGACTCTGCGGGGAGACACCCAGACCCCTGTAAGCTTCGTCTTAGGAGATGTTAAGGGACACTGAGCTATGAGGTAGATCAGAGTGGCTGACAGGACTGTCAGCTGGGGTTATATCAGACTGCGAAAGCGCAGTGCCTCAGTCCCAGGCCTCTTGGGCTTCCAAGGGGGCGGGAGGAGGGGCCTTCACTTTGCGCCCAGGGCCCCCAGACCGGACGGCCACCAGAGGCAAGTCACTTCCTAATTGTCTCGATTTGTAAGAGGGTTTTGTAATGCTAAGTAAGCGTGGTGCAGCCCGCCCGGTCTCCCCCAGCCCGCCTTTGTTTACCTTCGCCTGATCGCTCATTTATTTATCTATCTATTATTTATAGGCGTCCCCTCCTATTCAGCGCCCGTGTATGTTAATTGTGTTATACCATTTAATTCTAACATCGGTCTCAAAAGAGCTCTTAATGAGAAAAGCATATACAACACGAATCACTTTGCTATTCAGCTCAGCCAGATGGACAACTGCTAACTTTTTTTTTTTTAATAATGAAAACCCCCCTTTGACAAAGGGGCTCTGATGAATAGGCTCCAAATAGCACCTCAAACACTTCTAATTGTTTTGAGGACAATATGCTAATCCGCGGGTTTCGGCTTTGGTGTCTGTTGACAACGTTTCCCGTGCACCTCGAGCCACCGACTCCTTTGGAAACGGCACAGGCAAGCGCACAAATCCAACAGCAGCGGAAAGCCGACAAGACCCTAGGCTGCCCCACCCCCACTCCCCACAATATCAAAGCCAGTGGGACAAGCACGCGACTTATGGAAAAACACGCGTGAGGGCGGCTTTGGTGGTGAGACTCGGAGACGGGAGTGGGGTGGGGAGCACCCTTCGATTTTGAGAACAATTCCAAAGAGTTGTGTTGGCATCAGAGGGTCCTTTCTCCTCACGAAAAACAGAGTACTCTTTAAGCAAACATTCACCCAGAGGGGAAAGAAAAGGGCTCTTTTCCTTGTTTGTTAAACACCATGGGCTGCGTGTCATTTAATTTTTATGATTTTTTTCCACCTCCTTGCCTAAGCCATGACAATGTCGCCTTCCTTTTCCCTTTGCTCTCGCAGCGTCTTAGTAAAAAGTCTTCCACAGTCTGCGGCGGGGGACCTAGGACACGCTTTTCTGCATTTCTTACAGTTTTATTTTTTAACTTAGGAACCAGTATTGAGCCCCAGATCCCCAGAGGAGCTGGCGGCAGCGTTTCCAAACACCTGAAAAACCAAAAAAAAGATTCCACCCGTGTTCCCCCATGCTTTGAACTTAAACACCCACCGCAGGACGCAGTGCTCCGTGCGCAACTGGTTCTCAGGAGATTCCACGCTTCTCCCTATTCCTTGGGAGTTTGGTTTTAAAAAAGTAAACGCACCCAGATCTCAGAGGTCTGGGGCGGCCTTTGTCTTAGTTCATTTGCTCCTTGAAGTGGTCTGACCCCTTTGTGAAGAAGATGCAAAAAGAGTGATGTCGGGGGACAGATACTTTTGTCTAGCCTCTAAAAGCAAAAAGCAGGTCTGCGGGGTGGGATCCTGACAGATCCCAGACTCTAGCCCCTCTGCACCCCACCCGCAGACCATCAAGCTGGGCCAAGGCAGGGCAGCCGCTAGCCCTCACTACTAGAGCTGCTCTATGCACTCATCCTCCCAGCAACCCAACTTCCAAGCCCCGAGGACCTGGCCTCCTGACTTCAGATTTTATGCACATCAAAGGTTACTTTTTTTGCAATGACAGATTGTCTTTATTCAAAATGTCTTTGTTCAACAAATGAACAGAGTAAGGAGGTAAAATCCTTCTAAGTACATTTCCAAGACATCGTCAAAACATTTATGACCATTTAGGATGTTTTTATTTTTTAATTTTTTGTTTACTTTCTACTTCCTGACTTCATAATCCGACATTCTGTCTAAAAGTAAACTTAGGTCTCTAGGAGCACTGCTTTACACAAAGTAAATAACCATGTGGGTCCTTTTTGTTTTCCTTTTAAAGAAGCAAACACTCTCATAGCATGGTTTTAAATAGAAATGTTTCCCTTTCTGTAGTTTAAAACTTTGAAACCTTTCCGCACACACACATGAAGAGCAAATGGCGCCTAGTTGTGTCTGATGGCAAAACACAGAGACACGGCTCTTTTTTTTCAGGGGTGAAAAGAAAATATATATGCATATTCTAGATATAATATCAGAATCTGGGAGTTCAGAGTCCAAAGCCTATCCAAGGAGAGTGAAGGGGACATAAATAAAGCAAAACTGCCTACTTTTTTGTCCAAAGGGGGTACAGTTGGAGATTTGTTTTGGGAGAGTCGGATAGGGGCAGCTGTGTAGCTGTCATAACCTTTGCAAGTTTCTGGCACCTGTCTGCGCCTTGGGTCCGGGAGAACGCCCCTACCTTCCCCCGGGGAAGAGAGAGGAAAAGTCTGGGGTGGTGTAAGGGACAGTAGCAGGGCTGACCCAGAGGCGTCTGCATGTCAGGGCTAGGCGCAGAGGACAGGGTGCACACCCCACTTCCAGGCCACCCTTCAAGTCCGGGCCAGGCTGGGGGTTACATGGCGGTGGCGTGGGC
Organism: Avahi laniger; assembly: GCA_963575035.1. NCBI lineage: Eukaryota > Metazoa > Chordata > Mammalia > Primates > Indriidae > Avahi > Avahi laniger. The sequence goes on along the minus strand of CAUYSK010007453.1, from coordinate 46,932 downwards.
TGACGAATAAGGGTCTATGCCAGTCTTGGTCATGCCTGGGAAGAGGATGTAGGCGACGGGGGGCTGCAGGGTGGAGGCAGACCAGGCGGTACAGTTACAGGGCACCACGTAGCCCGGGTTGGTGGGGGACGGGTGCGTGTGCGTGTGCTGGCTGGGGCAGCTGAGGCTGCCGAAGGCGCCGTTCTGGTAGCCCAGGGTGGACGCGTAGGGCAGCGCGCCGGTGGCCAAGGTGTGGGGCACTTCACCCATCTTCTGGATGGCGCTTGAGCTAAACTGCGCGGGGTCCAGCAGGGAGTAGGGCGCCGAGGCCGGCGGCAAGAAGGCCCGGGCTTTCTCGGGCGCGCTCAGGAGGCCGTCGGAGGCCCCCACCGGCAGGCCGGCCGCCTTGAGCGGGTCCGTGTCGCCCAGGTAGGGCAGGGGGAAGACATACCTGTCCTTCTTGAGCAGGTTCTTGGGCTTGCGCCGCGGCCGGTACTTGTAGTCAGGGTGCTCCTTCATGTGCTGGGCGCGCAGCCGCTTGGCTTCGTCGATGTATGGCCGCTTCTCCGCCTCGGACAAAAGCTTCCATTCTGCACCTAGGCGTTTGCTGATCTCGGAGTTGTGCATCTTGGGATTTTCCTGGGCCATCTTGCGCCGCTGGCCCCGGGACCATACCATGAAGGCGTTCATGGGCCGCTTGATGTGGTCTGAAGGTTTGGACATGGTCCCGGCGGCTAGGTGGGCGGGGGTGGGTAGTGCAGGGGTTCTGCAGGCGAGCCTGGGCGCGGTTGGCCGTCTGTCTGTCCTGAGCTGGGGCTCTGCGCTCCCCTCGCCTCGGAGCCGCTGAGGGGAAGCCAGAGAGAAGAGCTGACCCCTCAAAGTTCAGCTGATCATGCCAGTCCCAGCACCCAGGCAGCCCCTGGGGGGCTAGAAAGGGCAGGAAGGGCGGGGGAGGAGATCGGCGGGGGGCTTTGAGCAACAGAGGCAGGGGCCCAAGTGTCGGCGTCTCGGGGATTAAGTAGCCAGGTAATTTTTCTGGCGAGGGAAAGAAGCTCCTCCTTTCCCCCTCTCCACCTTCGCCTTCACTCTTTCCCTTCTCTCCTCTTGCGTCTCCGGCAGTGGCTCCCCCCTCCAGTGGCTTTCCCGGGGCTGCCTTGCCTAGCGCTGCACCTGGCTGAGAATGCGGGGAGGCTGGTGAACCAGAGCCAAAAGCGGCGAAGTTCAAAGGCGAGGTGGGCCGGGACGGCACGCACTCTGACATAAGCGCGGGGCGGCGACTCCCCAACCTGGGCGCCAATCAGCTGCAGAGAAGGCGAGGGGGCGCACCTGCCAACGCGCCGGTGGAGGAAACCGAGTGCGGCTGGCGGGGGCGGGGAGAGGTGTGAGGGACAGAGAAGGCAGAGAGAGGGAGAGAACACAGAGCTGCTAGCTCAGGACTGGGGACTTGGATCTCACATTGTCTCTGGCACTATCAACAAATAAAACTCTTCGCGCCTCCTGTTTCCTTTCCAGGTGGTGAAAAGAGAATTAGGGCTTCGAATACAAAGGCCCAGGGAAGGGGCAGCAAAGGGAACCAGACAAGAGCTCCTGCTGATAAATAGGACAGCCTTGCCAAGAAATACAAGGACAGCACTCTCCCCCCTTGTCAAAGATCCTTGGAAGAGAAAAAGAATATATCAGACTCAGGGTAAAAAGCCAAATAAACTTTCTGCGCCAGACCTGACCCTAGGTGGTCCTTTGGTGGGGTGATCCCGGGACGCCCCTGCGGCCTCCACCCCTCCCCGAGGATGCGGCGCCCGAGGGTCGCTCTGGGTTCCCCGGTAGCTGAGCAGTGCGCTCTGATCCGATGCTGATGCCCGAAGGCCTCCCGTCCAGCAACGCAGAGATTTCAAACCCTGGTTGGTGAGCCCTTAAGAACACCAGGACCGCCTTTTCACTTTGGGGGCGGGGGTTGGGGAGGGGTGGTGGTGGGATTTCCATCACGGTTCCTATTTATGTTGTTATTATTTAATATTTTTAAATCTCCAACTTTTACTCCTCAACTGTCCAAACTGTAAGGGCAGCCTGGAGGCCAGGCGTGGCGGCCTTGCCAGAGACCCTTCTGCAGCGGCCCTAGAGCGAAGACTCAGGCTGCAGCAGCAACCAGGGTCGTTTGGTCCCTAGGCGCTTCTTTCCAACCAGCGAGGCTGCCAGACTCGGTTTCTTGCATGAGATTGAGCATTCTTCGGGTAAAGAGGACGAAATAACCCGCAGAGTCAACCAGCACGGCTGTTTCCTTTGAATAATTGCCTGCCCGGTGTGAGATGCCCTTTGGGGAAATATTTATTAAATGGAAACCATTGTCCCTGGCCCCGCGGGACCTGCGTGTCTTCCAGGCTTATTGGCTTTTGCACCAGCTCCTCTCGGGAGGACTGACCAGAAACATACACCGCTCGGTGGGCTTGGAGGGAACAGGAATAGGGGAAAGTGGCAGACAGCCAAGAGGCAGGAAGGAAGGGTCTTTCTCTAGCATATATTGTATCAAGTTTGAGAAGAAGCTTTTGCTTCTCCTTCCTACAATTAGAAAGACGCATGGAATTTCTCACCCTTAGCGCCCTCTTCAGAGAGGTGGCCACTATTCCCATTTTACAGATTAGGAAACTGAGGTTGAGAAAGGCAAGATGATTTGCCAAAGTGACTCTGGGAGGAAAGTGGTGATGTCTTGTGTACAGGACTTGAAAACCTATAATTTTTTTTTCCCTCCCCACGCGGCATCATGTCTGAGGACTTGAAGGTGCGGCAGCCAAACGCAGAACACTTGACAAAACTGTTGGAGCCATGGAACCCTGCCATGCAGATAAACGGCACTGGATGACCGATTCTGCTCTTGATTTGCTTAGTCAGGCGCCACCTCCGCGCAGGTTGGCGAGCAGGTGCACAGCCTTTGCATTCCTTCTCAGCCTCAGTCCGGACTCTCCACAGGAGTCTTGATCTGGCCCCGTTACTATGTTATCTCTGCAGGAAGTTTCACTTAGCTTGGGGTCTCAGGAAGTAGGAGCACTTTTCAGCTCAGTAGGGGGAGAGGTTCCAAGTGTTGCAGACAATCCCTACTCAGGTCTGATCAGCCGTGCACTACGCTGAGAGCCTGCCAGGGATGGGGGTGCAGGGGCCACGCGATTCTAATTTTACCCGGCGATCCCGACGCTTTTGGGAAGGAATGAGAGAAATGCTGATATCTTCAGAGAGGTCCAACGTCCTGTGGGGACCCGCCAATCTCTCATTCCGGAACTTTCAGGGGTCACCAAATCCACAATCCAGAGGTGTGGGTTAATACAAACCAACTTCTTGAATACTGCAAGAGAGGGGTATCTGGCACAGGGTCCTATACCCTTTCTCTCCTTTCAGCCTCCAGGCCAACCTATTCCAGTTGCCCTAAGGCAGTTGGGGGCAAGTGAGCGCCTTTCTTCAATGCCTCGTGTTTCCTCCTGCTACAGCCTGCCCTCCTCTCTAAACCTCTCGCGTTCATTCCTAGCGCGCAATCCAAAAGCTATTCGCAATCCAGAGCGGATTAATAGGAAGGGCGCACGAGGAAGAGAAGGGTGTGGCAGTTTGTGGTCAAGGAGCCATCTGACCTCCAGGGTTTCCGGAGCCCTAGGCTGCCTAGTCAGGCTGCTCGGACCCAGGAGTGCGCCAGCATCCACGCTGCGTCTTGTCCTTAAAATATGGACCAGGCGCTGGGAAGGAACGCAGGGTTGAGAGCCTCACCTGTCAGGCCTCGCAGTCGCTTGTCTCCTAGACGAACCGCGCAGCCGCGCACTCCCCTTACGCAGTACTGGGTGGCCACCGGTTTATTCAGCACTCCTTAGCTTTGGGCGGGGCGGAAGAGTGACTGTGATCTTGAGGTCTGGCCGAGTGCTGTCTCCAGCCGGTGCCTCCAGTACGCTGCGTTGTCCCTCTGCACTGTCTCCCGGACAGGCATAGACCGCTGGGTAGCATGTCCCGGAGAGGTGGACCCTGGGGAGAATTAGCAACTTGGATGACCGCTGGAACAGACATTAGGACAGAGGTTGCCTTAACGCTCCTCCTGCTTTGTCCTCAGGCTAAAGTTTGGGCCTCAGGCTACCAGTCCACTCTCCAGGGATGGAGACATTCCTTGGATGAGGTCTTTCCGCTTCTACATTTGCCTGGAGAAACTGTGCACACACTCAGCACGCAGCTCAGTTACTCAAGGCTTGCCACGTACAGGCCTTAGCCAGGTGTCCAAACCCCTGATCTAACCCCAGGGATTCTGTCAGCGAACCGTCGCTGTTCCCACAGAAGTGAAGGAAGAAGCCTCGGAAATCACGACCCTATCCGCTTCTCTTCCAGCCTGCCTTGCGCATCCCTCCACCGCGCACAGAGTCCACGCTGCACCTTCCTCTTTTCTGGCTTTGGGCCTTTGCAGGGAATATTTAGTGTTTCCTCTCTTCTTTTCTCCAACTTTTTTATGTTCCTCAGGTACCAGTTCAAGACTATCACCACCTCTGGGGAGCCTTTTTGTTCCCTGGGCTGGGATCCGATCCCTTCTGCGCTCTCGCTCGCACACGTCCATTTCAAGCCCCTTTCCCCAGCCTCGCGCGGAGCCCTTTTGCAGTCCGTGCAGTCCACCAGCTCCTCTGGGACGATGGCTGCGTGTTATCTTTGGGTGCTAAATGTCCGCACAACTCCAAGAGCGGGGAAGAAGAATAAAAAAGAAGAAAGTTTCCTTCTGCCCAAGCTCAGGTAAACTTTCCGGACAGGTCTTTCCCCAACTCACAGCTGCTCGAATCTGGAACTGGGAGGCCTGTACCCACCTGCCTAGCCTCAATGCTCTGCCCTGCCCTCCGGCCACCATTCCTTCCTCTCTGGTGGGTAAAGGTCACCGCTTCGAGGCCTCTGGGACTGGGAAATGGCTGAGTGCTGAGAGAACGATGCAAAGAAGTGACGTGAAGAACGCGGTTGGGGGCGGAAAGAAAGAGTGGAGTAGGCCTTGCACCCTGCATCCCCCACGGGGCTTTCAGAAGAGGCCAGGAGAGTCACCTGCTGCGCGGACTGGCGGGAGGCTGGGGACTCGTTGGGCAGCAGTCCTGCTCGTTCTCTGCGGACCCGCAGGGATTCCTGAGCAAGGTCGCAGGTGCCTGTTAGTGGGAGCCTGCGCGCAGCTCAGACTCCAGCCCACTGCTGGGAGGGTGGGCGCCAGCGCGCTCAGGTGTTTAGCGACAAGAGCTTTAATCAGGACCACCCCTGAGGGCCAACAACCCAGGAGCCATGGGGTGACAAATTGATCTTGGGAAATAATGTACTTCAGCTAAGTCATGAACTTTTAATTTTTGTTATTACAAAAAAGTTTTAATATGTGGTACCCCTGATCCCCCTCCTCCATTTTCTATTTTAAAATTCAGAGACGTCATATATCCCGTCTCTAGAGAGTGCTCAGATGAATCCAGAGCTCTTGTCTTATTAATGCAGTTGCCGGTAATTGCTCTGGGTCTTCTCTCCAGAATCCAGCCTGTGTAAAATTCACGTGTCCCTCGCAGCCAAGAGGGTACAGGAGGGCACCGCTTATGCCAAGAGACAAAGAAAAACCGAACAAAACCCGGTCCCAGGACAGACGCCTGTAGCGCCCGCGACAGAAGGCGTTTGCCCTCGCAGAACTGTTTAGTCGGCTGGGCTGGGGTGAAGAACGCGTCTTTCTCAACACCTCAAGAGAGCCCAGGTAAGACTTTTTGGTGTTTCAGACTACCTTAACTTGACCAGTTTAACTTGAGTCTATTGATAGCAGAGATCATGTGACTCACCCACAGGGGTACAAGTTTAATAGAGGATTGCATTACATTACACTTATCTTCCAGAAAATGGAGGGCGTGGGAGCAGGAATACAGCTGTGAAATCTTCTTATTCATTAATTCAACAGCTATTTATCGAGCACCTACTATGTGCCAGGCATTGTGCTAGATACCAAGATACAGGAAAACAAAATGTACGATTGTTTAGTGTCTGTCCTCCCATTGGGCTGTAATAAGGATGATTAACAATGGGAACACACAAGAAACAAATTCCTGGGGTAATTCCTGGCTCTGCCATCAGATAGTCATGTCACTTCAAGCAAGATACTTAACCTGTCTGTGTCCTGGCTTCCTAACCTGTAATACAGGTATAATGAATTATTATCAGGACTAGATGATTTAATATGAGAAATGTCCTTAGAACAGTGCTAGGAATATAGAAACTGCTCAACAATTTGTCAGATTATATTACTTTATCAATAAACATAAGGAATCATATATTCCAATAATGATAAGTGCTAAGACGTGAATCAGGGCGATTAGACGGAAGGAGGGAAGGAGGGTGTTCTAGTTTACATTAGTGGTTAGAGACTTGAACACAGGAAGGAGCCAGCCTTATGAAAGAAGGAGGAACAGAATAGGGGATCATTCCAGGCAAGAGGAGCAAGAAATTTGACTGCCTGGAGAAGCCCAGCTGAGAGCAGTTGATGGCTTTAAAGAGCCATGGTGGCTGAAGGCTGGCATGATCTTGGGGAAAGTGTAAGGAAGAGGCTGGGTGAGGTTGGCAGGGTCCAGATTATCCATGGCCTTGTAGACCCCATAAGGAGTTTGGATTTTATTCTAAATGTACTGGGAAGTCATTGGAATGAGATACACCAGAATTATTTAACAATATCCCAGCAATCACACACAAGGAAATATAGGTTATCGGACACTCTACTTATGGAGGAATCTTACATCTAAATATGGGCCAGAAACTTTTAAAATTGACAGATTTTTTCTGTTGGCCCTGAGGTCAGCTTTTTGACCATCCCCTAAAGATCAAGGACACCCCTGCTAAATGCTTGGAACTCCTCTTACAGTCTCCTTTCCCTCAGGAAGCCAAGGGATAAAACAGGGATGATAGGTCCATCTATACCTAGCGGATATTCACAGCCTGCTGCATTCCTAACTTACTCTTTTCACTTCCTACCAAGTGAAGTTCTTCTACTTCCTTGTGCAGAGTCCTAACCTCTGAGTTGGCCCTTTCCAGAAAAACTGAGTCCACGCTTAGGCAACTTGAATATCTCAGCCTGAGAAATAGAGGATTTGTGTATGAGCAAATGAGGTTTCTTAGGATTAAAAAAAATCCCAGTGGTCATAAGAATAAGAAAGACACATTTTGTTTCTAAGAATAAAGGCCAGAAGAATGTCAACATTGTATGCCTCTGCCTTGAATTTTATTGTATTCATGTTTTTCACATACATTAGGGCTTCCCCACCCCCATTCTTCTAATGTAAGAATCCTTGGTCAGCTTTTATCATAAACAATACTCTTTAAAGCTCTGTGTTTGCCTAATGCAATCGGCCAAGTTATTGGAGCATACATTCTCTTGCCAGTTTTATCACAAATTATTCACTGCAGAGGATAAGACCAAACTTTGGCAACAAGCCCCAGTCAAGGATCGGAACAACAGTTCCTTTTTTTATGTATGGTACCTGCCTCTGCCCCCAGCCTAAATAGCAGGAAATATTAGTGCGGTTAGCAGTTCCAAAAGGTGCTACATTAAGCATGTTTATTTTCATGAACCTGTTGTTTCTTTAAAGCACCATTTTTATATTTCCTGAAGAGCAATAACATGTAGCATTTTATTTAATAAGAAAGTTGGTGGAAATATTTGCTGAGTGAGCAGAAGAAAACTATAAAAATGGAGTTCAAGACCTAAGGCTGCCAATTACTATGAGACTTTGGGCAAATTATTGTACTACCTTCTCTTGGTCTCCACTTTTTTTCCTGCAAAATGGGGATAATCACAGTCCACAGGTTGCCCGTAGGGCCCTGTATTGGTTACCTATTGCTGTGTAACAAATTGCCCTAACACTTTGTGGTTTAAAACAACGAATATTTATTATCTCATATGGTTTCTGAGGGTTAAGAATTCAGGAGTGATTTAACTGGGAGATTCTGACACAGAGCCTCTTACGAGGGAACAAATCACAATGTCACTAGGGCTGTAGTCATCAGAAGGCTTGACTGAGCCGGACAATCTGTTTCCAAGCTCACTTGTGTGGCTATTGGCAAAAGGCCTCAGTTTCTCACCACGTGGACCTTTGGGCCTTTCCCTAAAGACTGCTCTCAACATGGCAGTTCAATTCCAGTTATGCGAGTGGTTTGAGAGTGACCAAGCCTGGACCCAGATAGAAGCCTGGCGCCATGTGGGAGGGGACTACACATGGGTGTGAATACTATAAGGAGGGACCATTGGGGGCCATGCTAGGGGCTGCCTGCTGCCACAAGCTCCAACTGGATAGCAGACTAGGAAGAGCTTTCTAGGTAGCAAAACACCTACTCCAAACCACACTCACTGACTTCACTTCCTCCTGGCATTATCACAGCTGGGTCTTGACAGAAATGTGCAGAGAACATTGTTTAGTTCCCTGACCCCTCCCTACTCTCTGCTTCCCCTCCTCCACCCTCCCAGTGTAGTTCTATTACAGTTTTTTTTTTTCGTTAAATCAACAGTGTTTGCATTATTATACCTACGCAAATATTCACAGTTGAGCCTTGTCATGTATTATGACAATTTTCCTTTCCTATTTTCTAATAATTGCCCCATTTTCCACTACTCGATTTGCTTTGTAGCTGTTACCAATTCTCTCCATACCTTCTCACAGCCTCTCACATAGTTTTCCACAAGGTCGGTCATATCAGGTAATTTACCATTTCAGGCTCTTTCTTAAAGGCCTTTTCTTTCTGGGTTGACTTTCCCATTTTCTCTTTCTCACATCTTTCCCTTCCTCCCTTTACTTCCATGTTTCGTGGGAGAGTATCTTCCAGTGTTTCCATCAGGTTGAAGAAATGGCATGACAACGGCAGTCCCCGACCTGAGCCTCTTGACTCCCACTGCTCCAACCTGGAATGGTTGCTTCTCTGCCTGGCGCCTTGGGGTCTCCCTTCACTTCCCTCCCGTGTTGGAGCTGCAGTTTTTCATGTCCTCTTTTTCCCTTTCAGGCTTCATTCCTCATGTTTTGGGTGTACAGGAATCCTTCCTGTCTTCACTTTTGCTGCTCCCCTTGGCTCTGATCCTCTGTCTCTAACTTTCTGAGCGCCCCTCTGTCTTAACCTCTTAGCAGTCTTTCTCTGCCCCCTGCTGGGAGCCAGTGCCCCCACGCTGTCCTATGACAGTCCTGCCCTCTGAGAAGTTGTACATGTTTCTCTACTCTTACTACAACTCCCTCTGAAAACATACAAGGCAACAGCTGTGTCTGAAACAGCCCTGGCCTAGAGATCTGGCAGAACTGGCATCTGTGATTCTAGTATGGGTTGTTGGTGAGAACACGAGCAAAAGTTCAGTCACGATTCAAACCTGGCAAAGCCTCCTCGGCCAAGGTGGTGAGGGCCCAGCAGGACTTGATGAAAGCATTGGGCAGGGCAAGGGGTCTGTCCTTCCTGGTCATTGTCCACAGGGATTTCAGCTGGACTGGTGAGCAAGACTGCAACTTGAGAGCAGACAGTTGTAGCAGATAGCAGCCAACAGTTATTGAACTCTTTTTTACTCATACCATGTTCCAGGTACTATGCATAAACTTTTTATATGCATTATTTTATTTAATATGCAATAAGCCTAGGTGGAGAGATCTATTATTATCCCCATTTTGAAGATGAGGAAACCAAGGCGCAAAAAGTTTAGCTAGGACTTGCCCAAAGTCACAGGCTTAGTAAGTGGTGGATCCAGGCTTGGAACTTAGCTGTTGTGTCACTCAAGACCCCTCACTGTTGCTATCCCGACTGCCCTCAGTATAACCCTGTGTGGACTCGGATGAAACCTAAGTGTGGTAGGAGGCAGAGGAGAATTGCGTGGATTGTTGAGGACTGGATCTTCACAGAAGGCTGCCTTGAGCGGGGTCCTTGCCACTCTTCTGTCATGAAAATAGGGAAGGATTACATAGGCTGAGGGGTGGGATGGAGGCTGTTGAGATGGGAAGGTATTGGGGCGGGTACAGAGATGGGATAAAAGACTCATGTGAACTGGAAAAAAAGTGAAAGGTAAGATGGACTAGATCCCAGTGGCACTGGATGTCAGAATGAGGGACTCGCAACGTATCAGAGAGGCAACCAAAACAGTACAGTTTAGAGATGAGAAGTGAGATTGAAAGCGGGACTGTATAAAGTTCAGAATGAGAGTGTTCATAGCCGGATTGAGAAAGAAATTGGAAGTTACTCTGTACTTATTTACTGTCCTTATTTATTCTGGGTAAGCAATTTGCAATGTCTCTGCTAATGTGACATTTATTTCAATAAATTCCCCTAAATTCTCACTTTTATCAGAAAGCAGAATGTCTGGTCTGCTGATGAGGACTTATTTTGATCTGTTATTATGGTTTTAACTGCATATGTATTTCGGTAGTTCTTTGCTAAAAATACTTTTAGGTTTGTACTTATGATGCTAGAGTGGATTGATTTAACAGCTAAATTCAGTAGAATAATTTTAGCAATGATTAGCCTAGACTGTAAATCAGGGCAGTCCATTTATAATTCTTGGATTATAATTTAGAAGATAATCACAATCCTTGTATTTCATAGTACTTATTATACACTGGGATTCTTTGTTTATTAATCTCCATGGTAGACACAAGATTATGAGAGAAGGAAGCTACGTTGGAATGGCTTGGCGAAGGTCACTTATGTATGTGCATGTCACGGGGCCAGGGTAGGTAGCTAGGTCTGTCTGATTCTACTCTACCAGGCTACACTGCTAAAATACTTGATTAAAGATTTCTAAATGGAGAGCATATTTTTTGGATATGTGCAAATGGATTTGAGCTGAGTAACTAGGTCAGATACCTTGAAATCCCTTTGTGGTCGTGGTCGATAGCACAGAACCCCTTCCTCATTTGTGAACCATCCTATCATGATTCTCTGACTTGCTAACACAGAATCTGTGACAGGCAATGCTGACTGCCCAGCCAACAGTCATTTCCCCTATTCTTCCTTGTTAATAGGACCTTGGTTTTTTTCACTATTCAGTTTCCAGGGGTTGCTTGATTAAACCAATAATAGACTCTCCATCTGCTTGTCAGTGATTGATTTAAAGGTGACCATGTGATCCAATCTGACCAATGAGCAGAAGTCTGCTCTATGGTGAGGCTCTGGGAAAAGTTTTCCTTGCTCATCAAAAGAGTTGTACAGCAGGAAATGATCCTGTTTTCCTATTTTTGGAGGTTTTCTGCATGTCACCACTTCACCACTACAAATAGGGTGACCCCCTGGAGACCATGAGGGGAACTGGCTTAAGAGGGCAAGTCAGTAAGATGAGGATGGAGATTAGTAAAAGGGAGATCTAGTTTCTTGATAACTTTGTAGAGTTGCTGAATTAACCATCTTTGGAACTCAACTTTGAAACTTCTTGATGTGTGAGAGAACTCATTTTTGTTATTGTTTAAGTCCTTCCTGGTTAGGTTTTTGTTGGTGCAGCCAAAAGCTTCCTATGTGATAGTAAAGCCTCCTATCTTCACCACCCCAGATTTTGTCTGGCATTGAACTTAGCTGAATTTATACAACTACAGCTAAGCTTTTACGTGTAGAAGCTGAAGCTCTTTTGGTATGCACATCTGAATCTTCTTTTTATGGATTTTCTGTTCAGCTATACTCTATTTTCACATACTTTAATATAGTAAAATTGTGATTATTTTTACTGGTCAATTTATTTGGGTTGGCATCTGCTTGCTGTATAAATAATCCCTTAGTTTTGCAATCCAGGAGGAATAGGAATGAGCTGTGCTGAGTTTCTCCCTGTAATGATATTGGGATAGTAGACTCTGCTCTTCCTTTACAGCTGCTGGGGAAACATGGTGCTGGCTCCAGTGGGATTGGGGGCCGTACCTCCTCAGCTCCTCTCCTGGGACCACAACCTGTGTCCTGAGATTATGCTGGCTTTGCCAGTCCTGTGCCAGCTGCCCGTGTCTGCTTAGCAGTTCTTTTTCCATCTATTGTTCTGACTGTGCTCCTTTCAGTGAGGCTGCACTAAAGATCCATCCAATTTTAGCCATTTCACCAGTGAGGTCCCTCTTTGCCCCTCTTCATCCCCAAACTTGGCTGTTTCTTCTCCATCTTTTCTTTCTCTCTCAGTCTCGAAGGAAGAAGTGCCCTCCTTTTCTCCACAGTTCCCGGTACACTACCACACCATTACCCTCTCTTCTCCCTGCTCTAGGGCGTGACCCTTTACATTAACATGTCTTTTGCAAAAACTTCATCCTTCCTGCCTAGAGATGAGCACTGACTTCTCTTGTCCCAGGGCAAAGACACGCTGCCTGTGCTGTCTCCTTAATGTACCACCTTATGGTCCCTCTTTTCTTCACAAAATATTCCTCAGTTTTACATTCCAGGACGAATAGGAGACAGCTGTGCTAAACTTCTACCTGTAACAATCTTGGAATAGTAAGTACATCTCCAGATGTCTAGAATGGAAAGGCCATGCCTTTGGCTCCCTGTCTTCCTTGTACCTCTAGCCCTACTGTCCTGCATTCCATTCCCTGCTCCCATAAATTACCAAAAGTGAACCAGCAAAGGCAGCCAGGCCCTCCTAATTGCAAATGTGTGCCTTTTCTCAGCTCTGCTTTCCCTTGACCACTTTGCAGCCCTTGGAGCTGCCCTCCAACCTCTTAAACTTTTCCCTCCAAAAGGCCCTAACCTCAGTCTTCTGACACTTTCTTTTCCCTCTTTTCCCTGGGGGAGCTCACTAGTGTACTGAAAACCTATCAGCTGAGTTCAAATGATCTTCTGGCCAGTAACAATCTTGTTAACCTTGTATCGAGGACACTTCACAGTCTTGCACCTAATAGCTCACCAGATGTCTGCCGAATGGATTCAGATCTGTCCTCCGTTCTCACCTCTTTCCCAAGTTCCAGTCCTACTTCTGTGCTTAGTGGGCATTTCTAAATGGGTGTCCATACATTACTTCTAATTCCTTCTGTCCAAAGCAGAAGTTATCTTTCCTTCCATGCTTACTCTCCACTCTTCTTTCTTCTTTATTTCCGCCTGTAGTAGTATCATTCACTATTATCCCTGGGATCCATGAGAACACCAATATTCTAAGCCCTTCTTCTTCCTTCTTCTCTTATGTGCTGCCAACCACCAAGCATTGTATAGTCTTTCTACTTAATGTCCACCCATTCATCTCTCCTTTTTCTTTCTCATCTTTAGCCTGTGTCACCTCATGCTTGAACTGACAAGAGCTTCCCACTACTTTATGCAATTATCAGGTATCTATTTTAAAACCAAACTTAACACTCCACATGGTGCTCCTGTGCTAAGATACCCTTCATAATGTGGATGCGGTATCCACTGCTTTTTTGGCTTGTAGAGAAATAGCTAGCTTGTTTTTCCCAGTACCTCCGTGGTTAAAAGAGATTTCCCTTCTGGCCATCTGCCACCCCAAGGTGTTAAGACTGTTAGGTGGTGGGTTTTATGTAGATGGTGGGCCAGCTGGGGTGCAGAGGACCTGGCAGTGTCCTCAGTTCGGTGGCACTGAGCATGATTCAGCTTGCTCCCAGCTCCCTAGTCATTGACATGCCAAGACTCCACTAATTCCCCCCTCCTGTAGAACTGAACTTTCTCTTCCCTCTCAAGCATCTCAGTTGCCCCACTCTCTTCCCTTTTTTCCTACTGAGTCTAACCTTGTTTTGGGTAGTGGAAAAAAAAGATCCCTGGGCGAGCAAGCACCCCAATACTCTGTCTGTTGCCTTGAGGTTTGTTCCCCAAGTGAGTGACTCTGACAACCATGGGAGTAGCTAGGTGAGACGAAAAGACCCTCAGGACACCTGTGAGAGGGGAGGGGAGAGGGAAATATGTTGAAACACAGGGACAGTTACAAAGTGAAATAATCTCACCACTCTTACATGACTCATCTGTCTTTAATGTCAATTTCAAATATGTATTTGAGCTTCAGATTCCTCAGCTATAAAATGGAAATAACAATGGCATGAGAACCAAAAATGAAATACCATGGAAGCAACAGACCCAGCAGGGAACAAAGTAGGAACAGAATGAAGTGTTATTGTTTCCTCATTATTCCTCTTCCTTACCGTGGCCCCAAATAGCCTTTTGACTCTCACCCCTAAGTTACACATATTACATCTGCTCAATTTCATTGTCCAGACCCAAATCACATGACTCGCCTGGCTGTGAAGGAGGCTGGGAATTGTGGTCTTTGTTTTGGGTAGACAAGTGCTGTTCCAAATGTGCAGTGACTGCAGAAGAAGAGAAGAGAGGACGCCGGGGAACACTAGCAAGCAGTCTCTCTGCCACATCATCCTGCTGACTTTCTTCTCTTTTCCTTGGACACAGAACTTTAGCAAGGAGTTTATAAGAATACCTTACACTGATCAAGACATATATACTACCCTCTTGTTTCTTGCTGGCAAAGCTCACCTTTTACTTAGAGGCTATAAATGGCAAATACATACATTCATAGGCTCCTTTAAATTTATGGGTGAGCATGACACACGGTTGTGGACACTGAGACTGTGAGACAGCACATAAGCGGGGATCTGCTGAGGGCTTTAGAAATAGTTTTCTTCTCTCATGAAAAAGAGAAACTGTACTGGACATCTCTGGTACATCACTTCACCATCCCCTTAGCCCCTGTGGTGGGGCGTCCAGCTCTGTGCAAGCCAGGGCCTGTCTGCCCAGTGCAGTCTGACAGGGCCCACCTGGGCCCAGAGGGTGTTTCTCACTTCCTGTCCTAAGGCTTCTCTGGTGCTGCAGCCCTATAGGTCCACCAGAACCCTATTCTTTGCCCTTGTTCAAGCATAACCTGGTGGTGTGGGCGAACTTAGTGCCTCTGAGGCAAACCTTGATCCCTCGGAGGTCTGTAGTGATCAGTTTTTTCCCCTTTTATCTTCTAAGTGGACAATTATGAGATGCCTTTCATGAGACTCCACAGAAAGTCCCTATAGTTTTGAATACCAGTATCTCTGTTATTGGCTTTCCTTCCATCCTTGTTTCATTGCCTGTATCCTAAACTCCTATTTTTTTTTTTTTTGAGACAGGTCTCACTTTGTTCCGCAGGCTAGAGTTCAGTGGTATCATCATAGCTCACAGCAACCTCAAACTCCTGGGCGCAAATGAGCCTCCTGCCTCAGCCTGCTGAGTAGCTGGGACTACAGGTGTGTGCCACCACACCTGGCTAATTTTTCTATTGTTTGTGGAGACAAAGCCTTGCTGTGTTGCTCAAGCTGGTCTTGAACTCCTGGCCTCAAGTGATCCTCATGCCGCAGCCTCCCAAAATGCTAGGATTACAGGCCTGAACCACCATGCCGAGCCCTAAACTCCTATTCTTTATTAGGGAATCACATTCCCTAATCAACTATCTGTATACAAGTCTTTGTCTCAGGCTCTGTATTTGGAAGCTCCCAGACTGACAGCATCTTTGAAGAGAAATACCCTCCCTCCCTATTTCCCTGTGCTCCTTTCCTCTCCTCCGCTTTCCTTTTCTTCTTGTTGTCCTGTGGGGATGAGGTTTGTGGAGCAACAGCAGTGGATTTGCAATTATGAAGAGAAAACCTAGAGAATCACTGAGAAGCTGATCCAGAGTCCTCACATCAGCGAGCCACTGAACCAACCCTGTAACCATCTACAGCAGGCATCTCTGTTGTGTGAAAAAACGAATTACAATTGTTCAAATCACTTTTAGTTAAATATTACGGAACTTGAAGTTGAAAGAATTTTAACAAGACACAGTCTGCATCTGATTGTAGATGAATATATAATATTCCCACATATATTTATTCACTTCTGTTTTTCCTCATGCATGTTAGTGAACCACAAACTCATTTAAAAGGATGTGATAGGCACTATTGTTTACTTACTCAATGTGTATTCCTTCCTTCTTTATAACAGCACCTCAGTTTTTCCCCAGACATCCACCCCTTTTCCTTGCAGCCAAGAGCCTGGGGGAAGCTGACCCTGCTCCCAAATCCAGGAGTAAACCTGATCTGTATCAGTCTAATACTAATCTCTGCTCATGATTAGTCAGGAATGGGGAGGCAAACATATTTAGGCCAATGAAAGTTGAGGGAAAGGTTTCCAGGAGGCTTCTGGGACAATTTCCTTTCTCTAAGAGGGAACTATGGGAAGAGACAGACTTTCTCACCTTTCCGATGTGTGTCTGGACGTGGCAGCTGGAGTGCCACAGCTGCTGTTCTGCCAGTCTGAGGGTGCGGAGTGGCAGAAGACCCTGACTCATGAGGACCACACTGATCTGGTGAATCGGCGCTCTATGAAGTCCTTCCTTGGGACTTTCTGTTGTATGAGTCAAAAAAATAAATATCCTTATGTTAAGGCCAGGTGTGTCTGGATTTCTGTGTCTTGCCATTGAAAGTACCCTAACTATTTCAAATCATTACTGAATTTAGCACAGTTTTCTGTGCAACATCAGCTAACAGGTACTCAAAGCAAATCCCCAATCATGCTGAGGTCCATGAAATATTTGGGTGTTAGAAAGGGGTTTGCATCCTCCGAAAGGTTGGGAACGGCTGTTCTAGAACATCTTTCAAGAGTATTGCCTCCTTTCTCTTTTGGTTTGTATTTTCCTCTTCTCCCTTTCTGCTCCTCCAAAGGCTTGGAGACTATTCAAGGTGAATAAAGCAGGAATGAGCAAGGTCACTGCCAAGGTACCTCTGCCAATGGGAAGGAGATGGCTTTACTAGAGGAGGGCAAAATAGATACTGCTTAGAACAGAGCTTGGTTCTTCATGGCCACTCGGTAAATTGCTGTGGAATTTCATGGGCTCTTATGGGAAGGATGAGAGGGAGCCTTTGTAATTGCTTCATGCAGAATTAGTCCCAAAGGTGAGGAATGACCTGTTCAGGGTGGAAACTTCAAGTCAATTAGATCCAATTCAATGATTTTGTTCAAAGCAGCTAACATGTGCACAGCATCGTGGTTGGTGCTGTGTGGGCTGCTGCCACATGTAGTTCACATCCATTTGATAAAGTTCACATCAAAGTCTAAGAATAGTTTTGCCGTGTAAAAGTAACTGTAAAAGATGCCACATAATGCTACATGCTGCATGCTACCAGTCTCATTGATGAGTGAAATGGCAGCATCTGAAAAGCAAAAAACTAGTAGTCCCTTGGACTATGTTAAGACTGCAAAACTCTACCTGGAGGAAATTTTGCTTTGTTGTTACCGTGTGAATTGACCAATAGAAATAAGAACATCTCCAGATTGGGTGAAAACGAAATTAATGGCAGATCTGGTCTTCAGTTCAGGTTTCCCAAAATGTGCAGATGCCTGTTCTACTATATTTATTAAGTGTTATAAGAGTCTTGAAATCTGATATTTAAAAAGAAATTTTGAGTTAAAAATAAGTATAAGGTTTCTTCATTGCATGTTTTCTGTGGCCTTTAATGTGCCAATGGGCATTGTGACTCTTTAAGAAAAGAATGCTATATGAATCTTTCCCCAAATTTATTTGGTGCAGGAATCCTTTTTTCAGTGGTCTGGTCTAGTGGAATATGTTTTGAGGAGCGCTGCTCCAATCTAATGAAATATAATGATGGAATTCAATAAAAAGAAGTACCTACAACTGGAAATGGATTCTCTATTGAGAACGCAAAATTATCAGTGGAATTGTGATCAACCTGCTCTGTCCTCCCACTTTTCTGATGCTATGCCCTATTTAGAACTAACATCTCTCTTTTGGGAATAATAGCTAACAGTGGGATCAGTTCACCCTGGGAGGAACATTTAAGTCAACATTCCCTTTGGGTATGGCCGGTGTGCTTTCTCCAAGCATCCTATAATTGGAAACCTATTTGTGGTTTCCCCAGCATAGTATGTGACACCCAGGAGGAATGAATGCTTCTGCTAAGAAGGCTCAGGCTCTTCTCTTTTGATAATTATCTTCTGCCCGTTGGGAGTTAAAGAAAACCTTCCTTCTAGATTCCCAGAGATTCTTATGCTCCAAAGCATAGGAAGACTTTGGATGTTCTGTGGATAGCAGTGAAAACTTTACCTATGTGGATGAGAAGCACAGTGAAGGATGCAGATACCAAAACCACACCAACAGGCCTTTAGGCTAAACAGACTATTGATTATATACCTTTCCAACTCACAAAAGCACATGGAGTTACTGAATTCTAGGAAGGCTGAAATCTCTGCAGGTACTTACAGCCAACACGACTGGCTTCCCCATGTTTCATGCATGAGTAGAGTGCATTGCCTGGGTAGTGAGGCAAAGCTGTCCTGCATTCGGTCCCTGTAGGTAGACATAGCAGGCTCACTCAATAGTGAGCCTCAATAGGCTGGTACACCATGAAGACAAAAAGGGACTGATATGCCAGCTGATGGGTGATATTCACACTGGTGTAACACTGGAACAAGAGAAGGGAAGTAGCAAGTATTCATGTCACCTAGAGCGATAGTTCCCAAACACAAGACAGTTTTTCTTCTGTAGGAAATTGAGAGAATTAAGGGAAAAAAAGGATTATGTGGTGAGTTTTTCATCTTTAAAATTTAAAGTATGAATCGTTAGAGAAATGCAATTTAAAATCACAATGAGATACCATTTCACATGCATTAGGATGATTACTATCTAAAAGGTGAAAGATAACAAGTGTTGGAGAGTGTGGAGAAAAGGGAACCTTTGCACACACTGTTGGTGGGAATGTAAATTAGTACAGCCATTGTGGAAAATAGTATGGAAATTCCTCAAAAAATTAAAAATAGAACTACCATGTGATCTAGCAATCTCACTTCTGGGTATATGGCCAAGGGAGATGAAATCGGTATGTCAAAGAAATATCTGCACTCTCATTTTTATTGTAGCACCATTCACGGTAGCCAAGATATGGAATCAACCTAAGTGTCCATCAACTGATGAATCGATAGAGAAAATGTGGTACATACACACAATGAAATACTATTTGGCCTTAAAAAAGAAGACAGTCCTATCACCTGCCACAAGATGGATGAAGGTGGAGGACATTTTGCTAAGTGAAATAAACCAGACACAGGAAGACAAATACTGCATGATCTCACTTACGTGTGGAATCTAAAACAGTCAAATTTATAACAGAGAGAAGAATAGTGGTTACGAGGGGCTGGGTGGGCAGGGGAAAGATGTGGGTCAAAGGATACAAAATTTCAGTTAGGAGGAACAAATTCAAGAGATCTATTGTACAACACAATAATTATAGTTAAGAACAATTGATTACATTCTTGAAAATCACTGAGAGTAAATTTTACATGTTCTCATCACAAACAAAAAAAATAAGTATGTGAGGTAATGCATATACTAATTAGCTCCATTTAGCCATTCCAAAATGTGTACATATTTTGAAACAACATGTACACATTAGATATATATAATTATCTGTCAATTAAAAAATAAAAATAAAATTTAAAGTATGAGATTTATGTTTTTCCCAATCTTTAAAAATGTACATGCTCTTGGTTAGGAAGTGGTGTTTTTTTTTTAAAGTTTTAACATATTTGGCAAAGTAAAAAGTTATTAACCTTCACGTTAGTCCCATGGTTTTAAATTTTTGTGTGTGTGATTTTTTTTTCTCATATCTTATTTGCAATTGTACTGCCCCACATGTAGGAACCCCTGCTCTGGCACTTACTCAAGAGTTTCATGTTAGGTTGCAAGACACTGAGAATGGGAGAGAAAGAGCGATAAAAATGACTTGGAGGATATGATAGTAAAGACAAGTCCAATGAGGATTCTCAATGCAAGTTTGAAATGTAAGTTTACTAAAACAGCATGTTTTAGGTAAGTTAGTTATCCATAAATAATGATGATAAAGCTATCATCCTATTTTAGGGTAAGCATCATAATCTCACTCCCTGAGGGCGGTTCTGGTCTATCCGTGCTCACTGGCTTGGGGGAAAGAAGCCAGTGACACATTTTGAAAAATATCAGAAATCTTATTGAGAGAGAGGGTTACAAAGTTAATTGTTCCTGTCTTAAGCACACAATTTTGGGTTTGTTATAAAATATTATTTTGAAAGTTATCTATGATTTTTCTGCCCATTAAGTATCAGTTACAAGTTATACAATCATAATTTTTCCTGGTAAAGAATTTGTTATCTCAAATGGTGACATATATCTCTTGAAATCATAGGATAAGAAGCTGCTAGATTCAAGCTATCAAAGTTTCATAAGCCATATCTATTGATACTAAAATACTTCATATATGAGATTTGATTACAAGGGAATGGGGTTGATTTATATGGCTGGTTGATGAAATCTGTCTCATTTATCTGTAGTAATATTTTTGACATGAACAAGAACTTTTAAGAGGGAGAGAGTAGAGCACAGTAACTTTGGAGTCAAACTGGTTCCAATTTCTCAAACTTAAGCAAGTCACTTAACCTTTCTAAGCCTCAGATTCTTTAACTATAAAATATGGAAAATAAAAGTTTCAACCCAAGTAAATTATGTTCAGTATGATGGGTTAAAGACATGCTAAAATCTTGCACTCATACACTACATCGCCAAAATGACAATAAAAAAAAATACATAGCCAAGCTTTAAACAACACAGAGGATTTTCTATGTGCTAGAAATGGAGACAGCTTCTTAATGAAAAAAAAAAAAAAAAAAAAGCAGAACAGGAGCCATATCAGTAAGTAGAGGCCACCAAATCATTGCAAAAGGGCTCTGAGCTTTTGTAGCATCTTCTCTGTGAGTCTGAAGCAGCTGCTGTCATGAGACTGCCTCGCCAAGAGGGGGCAGGAGCTACGAGTGACCCATTTGAAGATGTCCACATATTCCAGGAAGGTCACCATCAAAAAAGAGAGACAATGTGACAGATTGTATTTGCTTAAGTGACCATAAAACTCCTGTTCCACACTGTCTTCTTATAATGTGACTTTGACACTTCTCCTACTGAGAGGTGGAATCGTTAGACCCATCCCTTAAATTTGGTTAGGCTTCTGGCTATGGCAGAATTGGTGCTACAAAGCTAAGTCATTAAAGCTAATACAACTTCTACCTGGGTCTCT
This sequence comes from Avahi laniger, assembly GCA_963575035.1. Classification (NCBI taxonomy): domain Eukaryota; kingdom Metazoa; phylum Chordata; class Mammalia; order Primates; family Indriidae; genus Avahi; species Avahi laniger. The sequence continues at coordinate 25,957 of CAUYSK010007453.1, read as the reverse complement.
TAGAGCACTTGCTTTTGGAACTATGCCACCGCATGATGAAGCCCAAGTGCCCCATTGTTGAGGCTCCAATGGAGAGAAGTCAAGGTCCCTGATTCCCAGCCTAGGCTGAGCTGCCAGCGGACAGCGAACTCCAGCTTGCCAGTCACACAAGTCTGTCTAATCTATCTACTGACAGCCATTGAGAAAAAGAACCCTCAATTTCTGAATAGCATGTTGAGCTAGCTGTAGAGTGAACCAGTGAGCTTAATAGTAGATCTGAGGAATTCTTCCAGAATGTTATACAAAGAGAACAGGAAATGAAAAGTGAGGAATTATAATGAGGGAAATGGTACAGTCTTAGCTAAGCTGAGGTGGAGAGGTCAACAGAGGGACAACAGTAGCGACTATCCATAGAAAATCATACACAAGTATTCCATGGGTGAGATCACAATATTTTGACTTGAGCTGTTTTCCTGACCACTATGTTAGTCTGATCCAAGACACACAGTTTTAGCTAAACATCAACCTAGGACATAAAGGTAAGTCTCGCTTTTCTACAAAATGAGTTTGTTTTTTCATTTATAAACTCTGTCTCAGGTTCGTTCTCTGGCAATCAATCTACATATCTTTGATCTTCTTATTCAAGTAAATTTCAGCTGTGGTTTTAACCAAATTCAATGCTTATGTTTATTCTTTGACAAAAGTATGAGATAAAGGTATTGAAAAAATGGATATAGAGAAAGAACTTCAAACATTTTAATAAGAGTTACAGACATAAAAATTAGAATGAAAGAAAGGCAATATTTGAAAAAAAAACTTCAAACTTCCCAATGTCCAAAATGATCAAAAATTTTCAGATTTATAGAGCCTACCAACTGTAGAGCAGGTGAAATAATAATAAGCCCATATTTAGAAATATCGTTATTAAACTTCAACACATTAAGGAAAAGCAAGAAACTTAAAATATAACAGGTAAAAAAGGCACACTAACCTTAATGGAGCAATAATATGAATGATACCAGATTTCTATTTAACAACATTGAATCTAAGAAGACAATGGAGAAATGTCTTTGAAATCCTGATAAAAAATAATATTGAACTTATTTTTATACCCAGTCCAACTATAATTCAGTTGTGCATGCTAAATAAGTAAGTTTTCAGGCATTTGGAACTAATAAATTTGACTACTACAGATCCTCATCAAAAGAACTTCTAAAAGATATGTTTCAAAGAGAAGAAAATTAATTAAATATGATAATGCATAGAAAACATTTAGTATGATGTTAAGTCTGCTTTTTCTCTACTATTAAAAGGAACAGAAATGCCTAGCACCATTCTTCTCCTTGTCACCTCATTCCTATCATGAATGTGGATGTGATATCTGGTACTGCAGTAGGCATCTTGTGAACCATGAGGTCTTTCCTTCTTGTAGAAGGAAAGAAAGACCAAAAGGTCCATAGAAATGCAGATCCTGATATTGTTAGCCTATTTTTTCATCTCCAGTAATTCACCTATCTTCTAGTTATGTGAAAAAAATAAATTCCTCTTTATTAGGCCATTATTGATTGGGTTTACTGCTACCTCATCCAATGCATTCCTAAGTAATTTACTTCTCCACTTTTCTTATCTTTAAAGTATGAGCTATTAGGATTAAATGAGAGATTAAGTTAAAATTTTTCTAGTACCTAATGCATTTTCTGATAAAAATGAAGCTTCTTCTTACCCTCCATTCCAGACTTTAAGTTCAAGAAACCAGGCTGTTTTTGTTATATTTGCATCTTCATTGCTTAAGCAATTTAGTCCAGTTCATTGGATATTTTTTTTTATTTCAGCATATTATGGGGGTACAGATGTTTAGGTTACGTATGTTGCCTTTGCCCCCCCTCCCCGCCTAAGTCCAAATCATTGGATATTTTTTGAAGGCCAATTTATTGGCTAGGTTCTTTGCTGATTGCTAATTCATGGTAGGATATCAATAAATTTATGGTGAATGGGTAGATGAATGAAAGCTGAAGACAGGTCAGTGAAAAAAGTAATAATTATGGTTGTCTTAAAAGCCTCAGATTAACCATTTACCTTTTTTATTTTTTCTTGCTGTGTTAACACAGCTTTTGCAATGTTCAGAATATGCTTCTTGTCATGTTTTTCCAGCTTCCTAGCTTTATTTACTCAACATCCAACACAAAATTTTTAATTCATTCTGAACAGAGCTCTAAGTGGAAGGGAAAAGTGACTTCATTATCCTCTCTCCATTGACCCAGTTTTTGTCAATTTAAACTTATTTCAAGAGTGTGAATCCCTTGGATTCTCAAACAAGTAACCGAAAGACAGCATATACATAGTTGAGGGGCGTTTTGTTGTTGTTGAAATAATTCATACAAAGGGATGTGAAATGTTATGAGTGTTAGTCTTGCAAAAGGAAGTGTCAGGGAAAAGAAAAAGGAAAGGACAAAGGATGAAAACCTAAAAAAATACTCAAGAATTTTATATACAAAGAAATGCCAAAGGAGAGTGATACCCGTAAAATAGAAATCGATGGATAAATAAATGAGGTTATTAAAAAGACTTTGTAGAGGCTTCAGGAAATACAATAATGTGGTTAAATAGAGAAGTCATACAGAATATTTCACATTAAAATCATCTGGAAATAAAAAACAGAACTAGCATCAGGTTTTGTATAAGAAAAGGACCGTGTTTTAAAGTAAGAGTTTGGGGAAGAGGAAACATGTCAACACTCGATCTCTGACTGGCATGTAGCAGATAATTCAGAAAGCTGGCTACCCAATAATATGGGAAAAAACAGTTTATCGGAAGGGAATTAGGGAGAACAGAAGTTTATCATCCCACTGACAGATAGACTGCCTAGAAACCAGAAAAGCCAAAACACATGCAAAATAAAGATTCAGGTAAAAGAAGGAGCAGAGGCACCTGGTGTATGGTCAGTCTCCTGGGTCTGTGATAAGACCTAGGTGTCAACCTTAGTTCCACTCCTTACTGGCTGTGTGACCTTGCACAGATCGCTTACTGTCAACATGATCTATGAATTGGGAATGAAACTGAGTTGTGAGAATCCAGAGTGAATGGATATAAAAAGATCATTAAAATATAAGGGAGAGCAGACTATGGAAAATAGAAGAAAGAGAGGAGAAAATAAAAATGAGAATTTATTTATTTATTGAGAATTTATTTTGTTCATAAGATACTGACAATGCTCAGTGCCAGGAAAAAGTTGTATATAACAACAGCAATTAAAGAAACTTCTCTGAGTGCTCACTATGTACTAGAAATTATACTGAAAGACCTCACTATAAATGAGAGTTCTATGTTTGTCATGGAAATAACCACGTAGATGGAAGTAAAGGATAATGTAATAAAGTAAGTGTGATGTCCTGTCATATACCATATATATGTAGTATGTGATATAGGGATAGGTAACCATAAGTAATGTGGACTGGGGACAGGGAGGGGAGTTAGAAGTATTAGTCAGTTATTGCTGCCACCATGTTGCATAGCAAACCATTCCCCAAAGTCAGTGGCTTATAATAATTAGCAAATAATTTTCTCACTCATAGGTCTGTAATTCCTGAGGCCAATGCTGAGCTCACCTGAGATTGGCTGGGCTTAGTATCAGAGGCTGTGGATTGGGTTCAGGTCTATTCCACGTGTCTCCTCACTTAGGAACCACGAGATACCTGGGAAATAGTCTTCTCATGGCAGATGGCAGAAGCTCAAGAGGGATGAGGGGAAACTTATCACGCTGCTTAAGACCTCATCTTGGAACTGTCCAACCAGTTGGTCAAAACAGCTCATGTGGCCAAGCCTAACCTTACTGGGGCAAGGAGTATACTCTACCTACAGTGGGAGGCATTGCAAGGTTACATGTAAAGTGTGTGGAAATATATCTAATCATATTATAGGAGAATGCGGAATTGGGAGCAATAATTTGACCTATCATATGTCCACATAAAGACATATGTGCAGCATTGTTCACAATAGTCAACAATTCAGGTTACCGTCAACCAGAGAACAGATAAACAAAATGTAGTATATCCATAGAATGAAATCCTATTCAGCAATAATAAGCAATGGAGTTGTGATGTATTCTCCAGTGTGGGTGAACCCCAAAGACATTATGCTAAGTGAAAGAAGGCAGGCACAAAAGACTACATATTGTGTGATTTCATTTATATGAGATGTTCAGAAAATAAAAATCTACAGAGATGGAAAATAGTGATTGCCTGGAGCTGGGGTTGGGAACAGGAAATGACTACAAATGGACAGAGGGATTTATTGGAGTGACAGAAATGTTCTAAAATTGGATTGTAGTGATGGTTGCTCAACTCCAAATTTACTAAAAGTCATTGGAATACACATTTAAAATAAGTGACCATTAGAGTATATAAATTATACCTCAATAAAACTAAAAAAAAGAAAGAAAGAAACTAGAGTCATTCTTGGGTGGCAAAAACTGTCTGTCATCTCAAGAGTTTTTCGAGGATCAAGTGAAATAATGTTAGTAAAGTTGCTAACATAGGGTTTGGCACATAATAGGTAGAGTGGGAAAATAGCAAGTTGCAGAATCCTACATATGATATGATCTCATTTATGTAAAAATGTGCATAGATATGTGTAAGTATACTTCACCCACTGGCAGATACATTTCCTTCTTTATTGTGTGTTTCCCAATTAGAATGTACACTTCAACACAGCTGGACTGTCTTTTGTGCCTAGAACAGTGCCTAGAACATGGTGGGCACTCAGGAAATATTTGCTGATTGAAAATTTTTTAATGACAGGAATTAGTAATATGGAGAACATACAACAGCACACTGTTGTGTTCTCTCTGGGGAGTTGGATTATGCACATGCACGAGTATTTGTGTGTGTGTGTTGGGGAAGACTTTTGGGGTCAGTTGGTAAAGATTACGGGGAAGAGGATACTAAAAGTCTATGTCAACATTGAGAATTCAGGAGTTAAAAAGAATGAAGGCAGCAGAGAAAATAAAGAGACCATGATTTGGGCAACTTGGAGACAGTGGAGATAGGGAAAACTCCATTGCATGGGAAGGAATTAACAGCAAAAAAACTTGTCCTGTGGATTAAACGCAGTAGGAAATACAAGAGAAGAATGAGATGAAGGAGAGAAATTAAATCCAAGTATGTGAGAGAATCTGACTTGTAATACAAGTTCTGTGAATGTGCCGGGTAGCTCACCCCTGTCACTGGTTCATGGAACACGCTGTTTTCTTTGCTAGAACACTCTGCACCTTCATCCTCACCTAGCCAACATGTGCCCTTCCAGAGCAGTGGTTTCTCCAGGGAAGCTGCTTCTCATTCTCCCCCGCCGCCCTTCCTCCTCTGACTACGACGAGACTAGGTGCTCTCTCTGTGTGTTCCTGTGGTATCTCTCACTTTCCTTATTACAGCTCATGTCACAGTGGATTGTAACTTTCAGTTGACTTGTCTACTAGACTGGGAACTCCTTGAGAGTAGGAGCATGTCTTATAAATCTTGGTATTTATTCTAGGACCTATACAGTGGCTGGTTCATGGTAGGTACTTAAGCAATGTTGGTAAATGAACGAATGATATAAATTTGTGACTGATTAAACTGAAATTTGGACCTGGAATTAGAAAATCTTTGCTTAAATCTTTTTTTTTTTTATTGTTCACATTTTATAGAAGACTTGCTTAAATCTTGACCCCTTCAACTTCTGGCTCTGACTATGGATAAGTCACTTAACCTCTATGGAGTTTAGTTTTCCCAATTAGGAAATGGGATAATAAAATCTATTCTGGGCCAGGTGCAGTGGCTCATTCCTATAATCCTAGCACTTTGGGAGGCTGAGGCAAGACAGAATCCCTTGAAGCTAGAAGTTGGAGACTAGCCTGGGCAACATAGCAAGATCCCCTCTCTACAAAACATAAAAAATTAGCCAGACATGGTGGCACACATCTGTAATCCCAGCTACTCAGGAGGCTGAGGCAGGAGGATCACTTGAGCCCAGGAGTTTGAGGTTGCAGTGAGCCGTGAGGATGTCACTATAGTCTAGCCCAGGCAACAGTGAGACCCTGTCTCAAATAAAAAAAAACAAAACAAAACAATTCTGCAGGCCATATCACCATGACCACACTTAAACTTCTGTGATCATAGGAACTTGCGGGGATAAAATAATATTATGATGGGAAATCTCTTCGTGAAATAAAATTATTTTCAAATACGTTATTAGAATTTAGAATATGAATGTGCATACATGTCTGTGTGTGTGTGTGTGTGTGTATGTGTGTGTATGGTAGAGAAAAAATTTTAATATATAAAAACATTTATAACAAACACATAACATTTAAAATCATTTATGATAAACAATGGTAGCACCTTTGCTTCTCAAGATTTTTACAGTGCTTTTGATGGCTTAGAACAATGCTGCCCAATAGAACTTTTTAGGATGATGAAAATATCTTCACTGTCCAATGCAGTACTTATTAGCCGTATGTAGCTACTGAGCACTGGAAAGGTGGCTAGTGTAACTGAGGAATTGAATTTTAAATTTTATTTACTTTTAATTAATTTAGATTTAAATAGCCACATGTGGCTAGTACCTATCTAATTGGACACCAAAGACATAGAACATTTCCATCGTGGCAAAAAGTTCTATTAGACAGAGCTGATTTAGAGTTTAAATTGGTGGTGAAGAACTCATTTGACTTCACGGGGCAGGTAGGTATTGTAAAAGCCAGAAGACTAAAGGGAATGGTGTGCACCCCACCTTAAAAGGCATTCCCACCCATTTGTAAAAACTTTGATTGTTTAAACAGTTGCCAACTTAAATCTCTGGTTAATACCTGTGTATATTTGCTAATATGGAAGGAGTTGATCGGTCTCAAAGCTTCAAATCTGTTTTGAAACTAGGGTGGTAACTATTACTTATCTACCTACTTTTTTGCCTAAGCAACTTACCCATCTGTCTCAATATTAAAAAGGAGGAGTTGGGCTATTTTGGAGATCCCTCTCAGATCCATGATTCAATCCCTGTATCCTTAAGGAAATTGGTGAGAATTACACCCAAATCAAGTGATTCAATAATCTGCATAACATGATAATGTAATAAATCAGAGAATCTGTTAGTTATAACATTTAAGTATTGATAGAAAGACCTGTATTGCTCACTTTGAATTTTGCAAGACCAATATGAAAACCTCAGAAGATATTTTTTCTATGCAAAGTATAATTTTTCTCTAAAATCCATGTTATATAATAGATTTAACTTTGAAAATGTTGTTCAATATGGTTTCAATAGCAAGGAAAGATGGGTTCCTTTTTTATTGTTTCCAAACACTTATACCTTCCTCTTCTGATAATTCTGCCAGTGTGTTCTGCTAAGGAAAAAGAGTAAGGTCAAACTAAAGAGAGAATCTTGGAAGAAGGTGCATTTATTTATAATCATCCTTTGTTGTGTTGAATAGCAGACACACTGAGGGCAACCTTATCCAGAGGAAAGTGGAAAATTCAGAAAGGTCACCAAGTGTAGATTAATGAGAACATCACACACAATCAGCTTGATTAGAAAAATGAAATTCTACTCTAGATGCAAATATTTTGAGAAGTCAATAGGCTGTGTCTTTAAACATTATGCTAAGATGATCTACAGTGACACATTTAAATCTAGCTTTAAAAGATATTTTGGGAGGATTTTCAGATTTTTCTTTTTCTGATTTTTTATGGTTCATATATATATTTAGCCATGTTTAAACAAATATGTTTACAGAATTAACCACCTTTCAAAACCTAACCTTCAGTTTTGCTTCAATATTCAAGAATTAATTAGTGTTAATTTGTCTTTGTGTTCTAAATGACTTAAATGAGTGGCCCTGGGAACTGAGGTTCCCGATCTCCCTCCCCTCCTGCTGTCAAGTTAGGCTGCACAACCACCCTCTTGGACTGGCCACAAAGAATTGACTCTAGGCTTGCAGGTAAGTCACCAGCTTTCCAGCCCATCTGCAGTTTTGGCTTGGTCATTGTTCCAACAGGAGACAGCTGAGAACAGAACCTGTTTCTGTGTAGTGATGTAGCACAGTAAAACATCTCTGCTCAAATACAGAACCTCCTAAGAAGTTGCTTTTCATCAGCTCCCTGCATCTCAGTGCTTCTATGGGTAAGGTACATGTTATCTGCCAGGGATAATGAGGAAGCCTGGAAACATGGAATTTAGAGGCCAGTGTTGGGAACCCAAACTCAGCTTCATTTTACCTAACCTCTAGAGCAGAGCATCCTAGGATAAAAAGTAGTTTAAATACTCCAAGCAATGGTTGAACCATTAATTATTGCTTAAAAGGATTTTGCTAAGCCTTTGAAACCCATAGACTAGGTGAGTAGTTTATTTAAAACTTTGATATTACGAAAGTTTATTTTCCTACCATCTCTTTCCCCCTTGTTTCCCTGTTATTGTACATGTCCCCAAAGTTCACTAAAATAACAGTTAAGGGGTAACATGGGGCACAAGGACAAAGGTAATGAAGAGAACTGTTAGCCAAATATTAGAAGCTGGAAAGCAGATATACAACTGGTAACTGACTCAGTGGTGCAGAGGAAACTGAAAAGTAAAAGCCTACACAAGGTATGTTTGAGGAGGTAAATGGAGAAATGGCCCTATTCTTTCTAGAGAATCCTGAAAATTTTCAGGAATTAGGGTAGTGAAGATGGATGCAGCCGGAGCTCAAAACAGGTTTCACTCATTAAGAAGCAACTGGAAGCCCAAATCCTCTCTTGGCCCCACATGGTAGGAATGGAAAGTTTCAGGGCTCTGGATATTGGGACTTCAGGTATATGACAGAGGTAGAGAGAAGAAGTGTATTAGTCACTAAGGCCTCACACCTCTGACACCAACTCCAAGAATGCTGGCAGCGAGGATTTTCTGTCCCCAGTTAGAGATTCAAGGAGAACAACCTGCCTAAGAGAAAAGATCCACAGACATTGATGTCTGGGAGTTCTGCCCCTGGACAAGCACAGCCCACATGCACATGGGGCTTTGTATCAGCTTTCTAGTGCCTCACTCTTGAATATGAGAAGATAGCCAAAGATCACCAGACATTTGCAGAAAACCTCTCACTGGAAATATGAAGACCAAATAAACGAAGTAGAAGAAAAGGAAGTGTGGGACACAGAGACAGTACAGAATGAGCCATAGGAAACTGAACAACAATAAAACCATGTGGTTAAGTATCCTCAGACAGATAAAGAATATACTATATTCATAAAAAAAGAAGAGAAAGCTAATAAAAGGGGAACATTCAGACAGAAAAAAGAATTCTTGAAAACTAAAAATGTGAAAACAGAAATGAAAAACACAATAGAGGATTTGGAAGATAAACAGTGGCATGAATTGGCAAAAGGTTGGAAAATAGAGAAGAAAATATAAGAAAATAGGAGGAAAAATAAGAAAATTAGAGAATCAGGCCAAGAAATCCAAAAATCCTAAGAATAGCCTCTCCAGAAAGAGATCAGAAAAATTGGAGATGAGGAAATAACCAAAGAAATAATTCAAGACAATTTCCTGTGACCCCAAGACATAAGTTTCTAGGTTGAAAAGGCCCTTTGAGGGCCCACCTCAGTGTAGGGAAAAAACCAAAACAAAACACAAGGCTTATATAAAGTTGTATACTCATAAAATTTCAAAACCCTGGGGACATAAAGAATATCTTAAAAATTTCTGAGAGGAGAAATGGGTCACAGAGAAAGGATCACAAATCAGAATGGATTAAGACTTCTCAAGAGGAGCAGATAAGCTAAAAGATAGTGAAGCAAAATGTTTTCCAATCTAAATTTCTATATCAGTCAAATTTTCAAAAAATGTATGGGGGTAAAATAAAGATACTTTTCAGCATTCAGGTCTCAATTTATCTTTCATGCACCATTTCAAGGAAGCTACCGGAGGATGGGCCCTTCCAAAATGGGAGACATGATCAAGAGAGCTGACAATCCTCCCAAAGGGTAACTCTGGTTTTGTCGCTCCCCTAATCAAAACCAGCACTCATTTCCCACCACCTTTTCGCTTTTGCTTTTTAAAAATTCAAATCATAATTTACTTAGTTGAAAAGCTAATGTTTTTTACTAGGCTTCTAATGGAAAAACCAGAATTCCCTGACCTCTCCCTGCACATGCCAAGATCCTACCACCCAGGTGCAATCGCTTTTATCTCATTTGACTTCCTATTCTGCTATTTTTCTCTATATTATTTATATGACATACTAGTATGATACTTACATGACATATTGTCATTGCTTGAATTTCAGTGTAAGATACTATCATTGATTTGCTACTATGGAAGATTAAGTTTAAACCCACTCACGAAATGCCCCTACACAAAACACAATCCATTCACCCCTTCCTCATCTTTCTCTATATTAATAGTAATATCACAAATTCTGGATGAATTTACTTATTATGCTTATATTAACATTATGCACAATTAAGAAATATTTCTCCTCTTTTTTATACAAATTATCTTTTTTCTTTTGCTTAGTTTCCTAGTTTTTTATGTCATGAAATTATCTCAGTGGACTCAGAGAAACCCATAGCTCCCACAGTATCTCTCCCTTCCATGTCTCCTAAAGCCCTCTGGTTTTTATATGTTTGTGTTTTATATGACTTGAACCATTTGCTCGCTATTCCTGCTACACAGATGTTATCATGGGACAATCATCCTGAAAAGCCCTTCCACTTCTCTCCCAGGTTAGATCCTCACTTTCCTGAAGCTCGTGTCTTTCCTGAAGCTGAAATTCAAGCAATGACAACATATCCTATAAGTATCATAATAGTATATCATATAAATAATATAGAGAAAAATAACAGAATAGGAAGTCGAATGAGATGAAAGCGATTGCACCTGGGTGGTAGGATCTTGGCATGTGCAGGGGGAGGTCAGGGGATTTTGGTTTTTCCATTAGAAGCCTAGTAAAAAACATTAGCTTTTCAACTAAGTAAATTATGATTTGTATTTTTAAAAAGCAAAAGCGAAAAGGTGGTGGGAAATGAGTGCTGGTTTTGATTAGGGGATTGACAAGATCAGAGTTACCCTTTGGGAGGGTTGTCGTATGCTGGATGGGGCTGAGGCAATGAGGAGGCAGGCAGTGAGCTCAGACAGAGTGTCTTTGAGGTGGCACAGACAGCAGCCACTGAGGCCCTAAGGAAGGGCGGGTCATTAGGAAGAATGGAGAGACTGAATCTGAGAATTTTGCAGAGGCTAAATGTGCAGGCCTTTGTCCTCTTCATCTGAGGTTAGGAAATTAATTTTTGGAGCAAAATGTAGGGCTATATGCTTCATTCCCATCAAGTTTAAATTTCACCATTTCAGTTCAACACTTCACATAGTTTTAAAGTTAGTATTATTTACTAGTTTGATTTAAAATATATGCAGTGAAAATCTGAATAGTATGAAAAAATATAAGAGAAAAAGTGTTTCTGTTCTACCTTAGATCCCAGATGTCCTAGTTCCTTTCCCTGGAGACAGTCACTCAACAATTTCTTGACCTTCCTTCCGGTCGTTATTTATGCACAAATTATCTATGCATAAAGTAGCAAAGACTCTACTGTTTGTGAGACCCTCTTTGTTTTAACACATCACAGATACTATTCAGCTCCTAATTTTTTTCTATAGTATATTTATCTATTCAAATATATTCCTTGAGCATTGTCTATATGCCAGGTAGTGATCCAGGCATTGGGAGATCGGAACTGTTCAGAGATCTTGCTGTATCCACATATGAGCATCTAACTTAGTCTTTATTCTAGTACCTGCCATCTCATAGGTTCACACCATCATTTTACCTACCAGCCACCTTGTGAAAGGACATACGTGGAACTCACACAAGTTGAGAGAGTTTTGATTTTGAGGTTATTCTTAACATGTTAGTATTCCTCACAGCTCTACGCCACCTGAAAATTTGATTCACGAGTCTTCTGTAGTAGATCTTCATGACACTGAATGAAATGTTGAACTTGATAAAGCTACTAGGCACTGTTCCAGAGAATCCCTTTGCTACGCGTTCTAAATTCTTACTGTGGGGATTTTACCAGCTTCCATTTAACTGACATCCTGGTAACCAGCACTCTCCGTTCCTCTTCTAAACCTCCTGAGGGGTAACTCTGTTTGCAGTCAGGCTGGCGTCCAGCTCTGGTATGTCTGGGGGATGCTGCTGTTTTCAGCAGTTGGGATTCATGCTTTCCAAGACTCAGGAGTGTTTGCCTCGAGCCTGTTTTTACTTGCTACTGTAGTTATGTAAATTAATTAAATATCATGTAAACCAACGAAATATTAGTGTGACGAGGAGAAGCTGTTTATATGAAAACTGAACCAAGTGCTTTAAATAAATTGATAAGGCTGAGTAGCCAAAAAACAAAACAAAACAGAACAAAAAAAACCCAAAAAACTGCTCATTTAGATGTGGGTGAGAGAACTTTAGAAAGTTGGTGAAAATTATTTTAAAAAACCCAAACACTAGAAAGGGTTTGCACTCAAATTGCAAATGGCATTAAATTTTTGCTTTGTTTAAAAAAAGAAACCCTGGAGATCACAGAAGATTTATCAAAGTTATGCTTTCTACAAGAAAGAGAACAAAACATACCTTGGCCTCAATCAAAAGATTGCTAAGTAATTGTACATTTATTGCTAAACAATTGTACATTTATATACTTTAGCACCAAATAAAAATTTAAGTATATATTATCATTTTTATGATGCTTCACTCTAACCAATTTGTTTTTTAGTTAATGGTTGAACTACTAGGCCTAATAGCATCAGAATTCTATTCTATTATTGTTGATAAATGATTTGAATTCAGCCAACAGTAATATCACAAGTTCCCAGTCATCATTTTATTCAAAATGGTGCCATGGGTAGCTGTATCACATGCTTACTGATATCAAGAGATAGATATGGAGTCTCCAGTATTTTTCTTGATCTTAGTAACTCCAAGAATGGAGATAGTGCTGCATGCTTTATTCTTTGTAAACTCTATTGTTCTGATTGATTTCTCCCCTGCTTTCTATTGATAAAAGGTCACCTTATGGTGTGTTGGGGTTTTTAAATCCTCCTAGAAGAAATTCTTCCAGTCTGGGATGCTGGGCTTCCAATCTAGAAGGGCTGTTGATTTGCATTCATTGTTGCGTCCTCTGTCTGTGCATAGCAACTGGTGGAAGCTTCCTGTTGTCTTTCTAGATGAAGTTACACAAATGTATTTGTCTTTGTGCACACCAAGTCTGCAGTTGTACAGGAAAGAGGACGTGCTAAAATGCAGGCTCTATAGAAGTAATGATATTTCCTTAGAATTTGTCTGCATGGAATGACAAACTTTGTGGTCTAGATACTTAAACATGTCTTTTACTTTTTAAAAGATTGGAATAGTATTTGCTTGTCTTCATTCTTCTGGCCACCGTTTCCAGTATTGAAAATGGTCCTGAGATGCTGCCTGTTTGCCTAAAACTTAGGATTTGGAGACCTGAATTCAGGTACACTAAATGACTCAGGGCTTTGAGGATATTCCCTAACTCATACTAGGCACAATTACATTATAACTTTTTCTCCTCCAATTTCCATTTGAAGACCATTCTACATTCTGGCTACTTTGTACAGTGTGATACAGTGTAAAGAGTCAAGAATGGAGAGAGAAAAAAGTTCTATTCCCAGCTGCCTTTGACCATGAAAATTTCCCAGTAGGGCGAAGGGCCCCCCTTGATTGTGGGAACAACCTCATGGAGGCAACAGGTGTATCCCACCTTCAGATTTTCTTCTTTTGTTCTCTTTAAAAAGATTTCCCTATCTGTTGTAAGCTCCTGGTCTCTAAGTTCCTGCTGACCAGTTTTTTTTTGTTTTTATCCCCAGCATGTCATATTCTGCCACTTCTCTATTCCTTGGTCTTTTTTTCTTTCTATCTCTTTCAAATGATTTTATTTACCTGTGACATCCATTCTAGCTATTATTATGATTATTATTGTTTTTAATCTTAATAGTGGAGTGGCTGATAGAGCAGAACTTTACTTTTTTTTTGTTTTTCAAGGAAGAGAAAATGCCATTTACGAGTCGTCCGTGTCCTCTGCTTCTTTAGCTAGAGCACAGCGAGTCACTTTGTCTTTTCTTTAAAAATTTTCTGAGAATGACTTGAGTGGTCCTTCTAACGTATTCATTCAACAACTATTCATGTAGTTCTTCCATGTGCCAAGCCCTGTGCTAGACGTTGGGGTGACAAAGTGAATGAGGCAGAGATAACCTTCCTGGGCAGAGCAGACACTAAGCAAGGCAAATAAATAAAAAGACAAAATTATTTAAAGAAAATGAACACAGGGCTGTGATAGGTGGGTCAGGTGAGGCCACTTTAGACAGTGCGGTCCATGTAGTCTGACTGAGATGGAGATGAGATTTAAGCTGAGAAAAGTCAGCCCTGGAAAGATCATCCCAGGCAAAAGGAATTTATCATGATAGCCTGGGAGGGAAAAGAGGTGGATATTCTAGGAAGTGACCTAATACTGATGAGGCTGGAATCCAATGAACAGAGTGGAAAACAAGTCACAGTGATGTGAGGGGTGACATGAAGGTAAGGCCAAGACCGCATTTGTAGTCCCAAAGTGTTATGTATGTCATACTTGCTACATTATTAATATATCACACCGGAACAGCTAACATTTAGTAATACCTAGCAGCAAATGAGCACCTTATAATGTGCCAGGGTCTGCTTTAAAACTGTTACATCTTTTACATCATTTGTCTTCACAACATGCCTATGAGGTAGGTACAGTCATCATCCCCATTTTACAGATGAGGAGACTGAGGCATATAGAGGTTGAATAACTTTCCCAAGATCTTATGATAACCAGTGAGATTCAGAACTCTTCAGTCTAGCTCTCCAGGGCCTGCCCTCTCAATTGCTATGTTTTGTGCTATAGCTTCTGAAGGGCAGTTGCCAAGCCCAAGTGGTTAAGGGTGACCTTGGCTGAGTCAGCTGCAGGCAGGCAGCCTGGAACACAGAGGGCTTCTGTAGGAGGAGCTACTGACAAGGTGCTGGTCATACTGCTCATCAGTCTGGGGGAAAGGGTAGATTGTTACAGCCAAGCCAGAGAAACCCAGGAATGGTGGCTAAGGGCCACAGTGGGACAGGGACTAAGAGAGTAAGTTAAGCTGGATCAAACTGAGGATACAGAAACATTCAGATATGAAAGCTCATCTTGTAAACCAGAAGACCACATCAGCCATAGCATGGAGAAAAATAATGAGCTTGTGAATGAACCTAGAGCCAAAGAAGGAGGCTGGGTGTGCTGGACATAGCAGGTAGACATTGTCTCACTTTTATTATTTCCTTAGTTACATTAAAACAAAAGTTAGACAGACCCAGTGGTTCCTGTAGTCCCAGCTACTTGGGAGGCTGAGGCAGGAAGATTGCTTGAGTCCAGAAGTTTGAGGCTATAGTACATGATTGTGCCTGTGAATAGCTACTGCATTCCAGCATGGGCAACATAATAAGACCTGTCTCTTAAAAAAAAAACAAAAACCCCAAACCTCCAAAAACAAACAAACAAAAAGTCAGCATGCATTAATTTTTTTTGCTACATAGCCAAAGTGGCACTATTTTATTTAACAAATAAATAATAATTCTAAGTAACATCTGAAAATACATATTCAGATTTCCCTGGTTATCTAAAAAAAAGCATCCTTTGGAGTAGCTTTGTCCAATCCAGGATCTAACCCAGGACCACACATTGTCTCCGGCTATTCCTTAAGTCTCTTAATCTCCAGAGCAGTTCATTTTCTTGTGATATTATTGTTTGAAGAGACCCAAACTAGTGTCTAGCAAATTGTCCTACCTGGATTTGTTTGGATGTTTCTTCTTGGTGACCATTAGCTCGTTCCCATACCTTTTGTATTTTCTATAAACTGGAAGTTAGATTTTACAACTTGATGATTTAAATTAAGCAGTTTTGATCAGAATGTATCATAGGTGAGCTATATATTTTTTCTTTTTCTTAAGGATTGTATGTGGATATGCACGCTGTTCATTCTCTGGTATTGCCCTGCTAGAGACCAAGGCACAAATTGCCATCTAGTGACAGCATACCCCAAATGCAGCTTCAGATCTTTGGAAGCCTGAAGAAGACACTTCCGAGATTTTGAATCTATAAATTAAATCATAATGCAATGATGACAAATGACAGTGCACCTCCAGCTCCCTCATCAACTCTTGCTCCAAAATCTTCTCTGTCCTTAGACACCCTCAGTTTTTATTAAAACTGAAAGTCTCTTTAAAATCCCATCTGGTTCCTGTTTCCTTCCCCTACACCAGCATATCCAGCCTCTCCTCCAACCTCTTTCCAACACACTTCTGTTGCTCCAGCTTCCAAATTTATTCTCCTGTCTCCAATTCAAGAATATTCAAATATTTACCTAAACCTTTCTCCTTGGCTGTAAGTTATGAATGTGTCTTCTGGTATTTAAGAAAGATAATATGTCTCAACATTTAATCTTTCCTTTTTCTTTTAGAAATGTATCTTTTCTCAGTTTGGAGATTCATGCAATTGGGGATGGCATAAATGAATTCTGGGTCCTTAAGGAACATTTGTCTAAATCCACACCCAGTCTGTTCCCTCTTTAAATGTGCTTCTCATGCTTGTGTGCCTGCATGTATGTTTTTGTCAGAACAAGGATGTGCCTCCATTTTCAGGTTCCTGAGAACAGCAGGGGTTTCCGATTGATTAATCCTCCCCAAGATGTACTTTCTCCCTTACTTGGGCCCAGGCCCTAGGGACCCTGTGGAGACGGATGTTAAGGAAAGTTCACAGAGAACTAAACTGAATGACGCCCTGGCTAATGAGCCTGACCCCGAGACTCTACGGGTCTTCATCACCAGTACCTCATGATGACATTTGATGGATGGGGTGAAGTTGCCAGGGGACTGTTTTTGCTAGGCTTAAGGAAGTATTACAATTGATTTACAACTGGACAGAAGTTGCTACTAAGACAATAACACTTCTGGGAATAATGTATCTGTTAGGAATTTTCTAATTAATTAGTAATGGCAGGGCCCTGACCTACAGTCTGAGAGCAAGAGTTAGAAGGGCCAATGATAGGTATGAAAAAAGATGTAGCTGAGGTCAGCCCTTCTGAAGATTGCAGCAGGATAAAGTGTCTGTAGTGAGTGGGACATACTACTACCTCTTGCACTGACTACCTGTCCTTTATCCACTACCATTAATTCTTCTCTTCTCTCTTGTCAGTCCCTTTTTAGCTCACTTCTTAAATATCAGGGTTCTCTGGTGTTGCTCTAAGACTACTATTTTTCTCCACTGTCTCCAGGGGCTCTTAATCATATGCTACATTTCCAGAGCCTTTTGGTGACTGTATCTTCAGCTGCCTGCCAGACTCCTCTTCTTATTTTCCCCAGCACGTTGACCTCAGCACATCGAAAATAGAACACCTCACATCTTCTGTTCCTCCTATATCTCCTGTCTTGAGTAAATGTCACTATCCTCTACCTGGCTGCCCTAATCTGCTCCACTCCATTCCCACCACTCCAGACCATGCCACCTTTGTCTCCTACAGAAACTACCCTAATCCTAAGCATTTGTCCCTTAACTTGGTGTACAGGCTGCTTATGTTGTACATCCTGTTTCCATCTCCAGCTTTTCTAATAGCTTATGCTGTAGCTAATAGCTTATGGTGTAGCTACAGCAAATGGTGTATCATTTTTAGGCTATGTCATGGTTTGTCATACTCATTTGCCCTTGGACATCCCTCTACATGAATGTCATCTTTCTACATCCTCCTGTAAATTATTATTTGTCTTTCAAAGCCCTGCTTAGATGTCACCTGTTCTATGAAGTCTTCCTGGACTACTGGTTTCTTTTAGAGTTAATTGCTTTCTACTCTGCACTACTTGTATGCCTTGTGCATATTTTATTATATAATTTAATCACACTATGTTGATATTGCCTACTTATTTTTTTTTCTCGGGAAACTTTGAGCTTGAGAGGAGGGACCTTGCCTGATTTTCTCTCTGATATTCTGTATTAAATAGATTCAGAGAGGTCCTAAGAAGGCCAGGCTAAAAAGCATTAGAAAAAACAAAAAGCATTAGGAGGAGGTCATAAAAACTAAAGAGAGATATCAATTGTAGCACACGTGGGGGATATTAATCCAGGCACATGAACTCCCTAATAGGAAAAAAAAAATCTAAAAATTTCTGAACTTGACCCAAATTCAAAATTACTACAATGTATCCAATTTTTAGCTAAATTATGAAAATGCAAGGGAAAAGAAAAAATATGACCCATACTCAGGAAGAAACTAAGTAGATAGATATTGTCTTTAAGAGAGACCAAATGCTGGCTTTATCAGACAGACATAAAAGCAACCACTTTAAATGTGTTAATAGACTCAAAGAAAAATGTATTTAAGAAATTAAAGGGAAATAGTTTTAATGAATGAAAATATAGGAGTCTTATGAGAGAAATGGAATCTATCTATCTATCCACCTATCAGCTGAAAGCACAACCACTGAAATGAAAAGTTCACTGGATGAGCTCAACAGAAAACTGGAGATGGCAAAATAAAGAATCGGTGAACTTGAAGATAGATAAGTTGAAACTACCCATTCCAAAGATGACAGAAAAAAGATTGAAGAAAAGTGAACAGAGCTTCAGAGACTTGTGGAATAATATAAAGTGATCCAATTCATGTTCTTGTAGTCCCAGAAGGATAGGTGAGAAAAAGACAAAAATTATTTTAAAACAATAGATTAAAACTTCCAGATTTTATGGAAAATAGTAACTTACAGATGCAAAAAGCTTAACAAACCACAAGCAGAATAAATACAAAGAAAATCATTCCTAATAAACTACCTAGAAAATTACTACCAGGCACCACAATTAAACTGCAAAGAGAAAAAAGAAAACTTTCATGGCAGCTAAAGAAAATGACACATTTCGTAAAGGGGAACAATGACACAAAAGGCTGACTTCTCATCAGAAACAATGGCAGCCAGGAGATATTAGCATGAAATATTCAACGTACTGAAATAAAAAGCTGTGAACCAAGAATTTCATATCCAATGAAACTATCTTTTGAAAATAAAAATAAAATAAGGATCTTTTCATATAAACAGAAACTGAATTTATTTCCAGCAGACCTGTCCTATGAAAAATGCTAAAAGAAGTTCTGGCTGGAGGGAAATAATAGTATATCTATAAGAAGTAAAAAAAAAATGAAGTGTGTGTGTGTGTGTGTGTGTGTGTGTGTACACAGTTGTGCACTAAATAATTATGTTTTGGTCAACAAGAGACAGCATATAGAATAGTGGTCCCATAAGATTATAATGAAGCTGAAAAATTTCTGTCACTTAGAGATGCTGAAGCCATTGCAATATCATAGTGCAATGCATTACTCATTTTTTTGGGGTGATGCCGGTGTAAACAAACCTGCTGTTCTGCCAAGTCATATAAAAGTATAGTACATACACTTATGTATACAGTTCTTAATATTTGGTGATTATAAATGACTATGTTACTGATTTGTGTATTTACTGTACTACACCTTCTATTATTTTAGAGTATACTCCTTCTATTTATAAAAAAACAGTTAACTGTAAAACAGACTAGGCAGGTCCTTCAGGAGGTATTCCTGAAGAAGGCA
Organism: Avahi laniger; assembly: GCA_963575035.1. Lineage (NCBI taxonomy): Eukaryota > Metazoa > Chordata > Mammalia > Primates > Indriidae > Avahi > Avahi laniger. Next base: position 6,310 of record CAUYSK010007453.1, on the reverse strand, counting down.
TTGTTGTCACAGGAGATGACGGCTCTGTGTGTGATATTGTCTACAAAGAACTTCCAGCGGGACAACATGTGGAGGTGGGAGACAGTGATATTGATGATTCTGATCCTGTGTAGGCCTAGCCTAATGTGTGTGTTTGTGTGTTAATTTTTAACAAAAAAGTTTAAAAGTAAAAAAAATTTTTTTTAAATGAAAAAAACTTTTAGAATAAGAATATAAAGAAAAAATATTTCTGTATGACTGTACAACGTGTTTGTGTTTTAAGCTAAGTGTTATTATAAAAGAGTCAAAAAGTTAAAATGAAAAAGTTGCAGTAAACTAAGATTAATTTATTATTGAAGAAAGAAAAAGTTTTTAATAAATTTAATGTAGTCTAAGTATACAGTATTTATAAGGTCTACAGTAATGTACAGTAACATACAGTGTTTAGAAAATCTGCAGCAATGTACAGTACACTCACCATTATTCACTGGCTCACCATGAGCAACTTCTAGCACTACAAGCTCCCTTCATGTTAAGTGCTCTAGACAGACATACCATTTTTTACTGTACCTTCTATGTTTAGATATGTTTAGATACACAAATGATTACCATTGTGTTACAATTGCCTACAGTATTCAGTACAGTAACATGCTGTACTGGTTTGTAGCCTAGGAGCAATAGGCTACATATTATATAGTCTAGATGTATAGTAGGCTATGCCATCTCGGTTTATGTAAGTACACTTTATTGTTTGCACAATGATGAAATTGCCGAATGATGCATTTCCCAGAATATCTCCATTGTTAAGTGATGAATGACTGTACAACTTTATATGTTGTATTATTACATATAATATATTAATGTATTGAAAAACATGTAACTATTTAAAGCAAAAGTATTATAATGTACTACTGTGTTTATAGTGTATATAATTATATGTGACAATAATAGCTCTAAGGATGGGGGAGGTAAATGGAAAAATACTATTGCAAAATTTTTATATTATAGGAAGCAGTTCAACATTAGTTCTAAATATATTGGGATAAGTTTTAGATACAACCACTAATAAATAATGAAAATTAATATCACTAGAAAACCAACAAAAAAATGGAACACTAACAAATATTTGGTTAACACACAAAAAAGGAAACAGATAAAGAGAAATAGAGAAACAAAAAATAAATGAGACAAATAGAAAATAGCAAAATGGCAGACCTAAATACAACCATATAAATAATTATATTAAGCATAAGTTTGCTAAATATTCTAGTCAAAAGGCAGAGATAGTTGGAGTACATTAAAATGAGTGAAAATTAAGTATTTTCTGTCTATTTAAAGATGTGCCTTTAAATACAAAGGCACAAATAGGTTAAAGAAAAAAATAGGGAAGAAAGTGTACCATGCAAAAAATAAACACTAGAAACCTGGAGTGGTATTTATGTTAGGCAAAATAGACCATCACTTCATTACAATAGCATGGTTAATACTTCAGGAAGATTTAACAACTGCAATTGTGTATGTGCTTAAGAAAAAATAGCAATAAGTAGCAATGATTATTAGGGACTTAACCTTTTTCAAAATTAAAAAACTTGTTTCAAAAGTGATTCAAGGATCTATCAAAAGTATAGATAGTTGACAAACATTGTGATGATAAAAAGGACCTATATTATCTGGCCATTTCAACTTAGGAAAGTTAAAATCACCCTTCCAATGATTTGCAGTAAAAAAATTCCTAGGCCTTTCTTTCTTATGTATAAATCCACCACATTTAACATACTTTTTCAATGTATTTATACATTCATTTCTTCCTTAAACCTCATTATTCGTAGATATTTTAAACCCAGACAAATAAAGTTCACTTTTAAAGTTTTAAAGTTCATCATGCTCTGGTACAATCAGCTAGTTCTTATTTAAGATAAACAAAAACGCATCCATTATTTTGCATATATATCTCTTTAACAGCACATTGTTATTTTACATTTCTTCAAAAATGAATATGAATATTAATAAAATTGAAAGATAGTATATATCCTTTTTAGACATATTAACTGATGGCTACTTTATAATGTAGAAAAAAAGAGTGTAAGTAAATGAACACCATGTTGTTTATATATTCAAATGTTATTTATAAATTTAACAAATTAATATCAATTCAAGATCTTAAAGTTAACCAAGAATATGAAAATTACAGGATTGTGTTGACACATTCGAGCTCTTATGATTTGTAACATTAGAAATATTTCACAAGCATAACACTTTAAAAGACATCTGCTATTAGAACATATTTAATTAGACATATTTTTATAATCTTTGTTTGTGAAAACAATTATAAAATTTTGACTTATAAAACTAATATAAAAAATTCAAAAAATTTTAATATGAGAAAGTACGAAGTAGAATATTGTACTTACATTCTTTTTACTAGGTGGTAAAAACAGGGAGAAGAGACAGAGTTGATTTTAAATTAAAATCATTAAATTAGTCTAATTTGTCCAAAGTCTCTTGATAGGAGCATTACACTGATTTTTCTAATGTAATTTGAATATATTTGAATTTATAGACCAAATTTTAAAGATTCTTTAAATTATGTTTAAAAGCTTCCAATATCTTTCTTATCTTGTAACCTAGTAACCAAGGCTATTAACTTAATTCACAGGTAAAACTTACTCTTTTTTAGAGGTGTAGTTGCAATAGACTTTTTTCTTCCTTAGAAGAGCCCAAATAAATAAAACATTAGGAGTTAAATTTTTCCTTTGGAAAACTCCTGAGTTTTTTTTTTTCTTTCAAATTTATATGAGTTTTTAGTGTATCATTTTTTTCTTTAAAAGCCAGCAGGAATAGAACTTGACCCATTAGGTTTTAAGAGACCTAGTAGTCTGATTTATTCCTTTTTTAATGTTAGACATGTTTATCTGAATTAGATGTTCTTAGAGTTGAACATAACAGAACAATTCTTCAAAGAGTATCTGATATTCAAAATTTTTCAAGAGAGAGGGAGAGAGAGAAAAAGGGATAAAAAAGGAGGAAGTGAGAGGGAGCTGGTTATAAACAGATACAGAAGGCATTGCAGACCTCCAAAGAAAACCTGGATGCAGGAAGATATATATTTTCCCTTTCTTTCTCTCTCAATCTCTCTCTCTCTTTCTCTCACTTACACACGTATACACACACACACACACACACACACACATGCAAGAGAGAGACAAGCTACAGCGGGTTAAAACAACTCGGAACCTTGGTAATTTCGTGAGGACCATGTGAATAAAAGCCCCAAAGAAGGGTGATCTTCCATATTAAAGAGACTTATCTTTAATCAGACAAAGCAGAGAGTTTTCTCAGAAGGATTTCTTCCATTTCTAAGGCACTCATTTGATTTTTGGTTTTCTGAGAAGCAGATGTCAATACTGAATTAGATCTGCAAAATATTTATTGGGGGAAATTCCTTAAAGGGTAGAGGGAGAACACAAACATGGAGAGCCTTCAGACTGCAAGGCAGTCTGTGAAAGGAGAGAGGAAAGGTAGGAAGATCGGGTATAAATAGCAGCTAAGAAAGTATTAACCAGGCGAATGGGAGAGGCAGGCCCAGAGCAAAGATTTTCTGTCAGAGGAGTCATATGTCAGAAGGAATCTCCCAGATCTAGGACCCCCACAGTGCTAAGTTATTGACTAGGAGTTACCTGGGGAAGATATGGCCTTGGTGTTACAGTGTTGGATCTTGAAAACTGGGCAGGTCAATTGAATGCATTCCTTGTAGCAGTTCTCTCTTAGAGGGAGATCTGAGCAGGTCACTCTAATGGTGCTGCAGAATCTCCCCAGTAAATCTGGTGGCCAGTGCAATTCCTAATTGTCCTTGGCAAAGTTATGACATTTAAAAAGATAAATGCGAATGTGGGAATATGTAAGCTAGAGCTATCCCAGGAGGTGGCACAATTTATTAACAAACATAGCCGAAAGTTGGTTTGACCCTAATGTCAAGTTTATCCTGACTTCTGATTCAAGAATTCATCAGCCTTTTGCAGGTAGACTGTATGGAGAAAAGAATTCTTTCATAGCCCAATTCTCATGCAAGGACTGACTGAGAAATGTTATTAGGTTTTTAAAAAAATTATTTAGTTTTATCAATATGTAATAATTGTACATATTTTCAGGGTACATGTGATATTTTGATACCTGAATACAATATGTAATGATCAAGTCAGGGTAATTAGGGTGTCCATCACCTCAAACACTTATCTTTTCTTTGTATTGGGAATATTACAATTCTTCTCTTCTAGCTATTTTGAAATATATGATAAATTGTTAACCATAATTACCCTACTGTATTACTGAATACTTATTCCTTCGATCTAACTGTATTTTTATATTCCTTAACCAAATTCTCTTTATTTTTCATCCCCCTCTTCCCTTCCCAGCCTCTGGTAACTACCATTCTACTCTCTACCCCCATGAGATCCACTTTTGCAGCTCCCACATGAGCGAGAAGAGGCAATATTTGTCTTTCTGTGCCCAGCTTATTTCACCTAACATAATGACCTCCAGTTTCATCCATGCGGCTGCAAATGACAGAATTTCATTCTTTTTTATGACTGAATAATATTCCTTTGTGCATATGTACCGCATTTTCTTTATCCATGAATCCACTGATGGGTACTTAGGTTGATTCCATGTCTTGGCTATTGCAAATAGTGTTGCAATAAGTATGGGAGTGCAGATACTTCTCTGACATACTGATTTCCTTTCTTTTGGCTATATACCCAGCAGTGGGATTGCTGAGTCATATGGTATTAATAGTTCTATTTTTAGTTTTTTGAGGAATCTCCATATTGTTTTACATAATGACTATACTACTTTACATTCCCAACAGTGTGTGAGCATTTCCTTTCTTTGCATCCTTTCCAGCATTTGTTATTTTTTGACTTTTTGATAATAGTCATTATAACTGAAATGAAATAATATCTTACTGTGGTTTTGATTTCCATTTCCCTAATGATCACTGATAGTGAGCATTTTTTTGTGTATCTATTGGCCATTTGCATGTCTTTTTTTTTGAGAAATGTCTATTCAGGTCTTTTACCTGCTCCCCACTTTTTTTTGTTACATGGAGATACCATATAGTGGTGAAACCTGGGCTTCTAGGGTACTCATCATCAGAATAATGTACATTGCACCCAACAGGTAATCTTCCATCCCTTACCTGTCTCCCACTCTCCCCACTTCAGAGTCTCTAATGTCTATTATACAACTTTTATGAACATGTATAGACATAGCTTAGCTTCCACTTGTAAGTGAGAGCATGTATTTTGTTTTCTGTTCCTGATTTACTTCACTTAGGATAATGGTCTCCATTTTCATCCAAGTTTCTTCAAAAGATATAATTTTATTCTTTTTTATGGCTGAATAGTATTCCATAGTGTGTGTGTCTGTGTGTGTATACACATACATACCACATTTTCTTTTCTTTTTTTTTTTTTTACATTTTTATTTTTTTTTATTTCAGCATATTATTGGGATACAAATGTTTAGGTTACCTATTTTTCCCTTACCCCCTTCCCCCCGAGTCAGAGCTTCAAGCATGTCTATCCCCCAGATGGTGCACAATGCACTCATTATGTATGTGTATACCCATCCCCTCCTCCCCCCTCCCATCTGCCCGACACCCGATAAATGTTATTCCTATATGTGCACTTAGGTGTTGATCAGTGAAACCAATTTGATGGTGAGTGCATGTGTGCTTATTTTTCCATTCTTGGGATACTTCACTTAGTAGAATGGGTTCCAGCTCTATCCAGTATAATACGAGAGGTGCTAGATCACCATTGTTTTTTGTGGCTGAGTAGAACTCCATGATATACATATAGCACATTTTATTAATCCACTCATGTATTGATGGTCATTTGGGTTGTTTCCACATCTTTGCAATTGTGAATTGTGCTGCTATAAACATTTGAGTGCAGATGTCTTTTTTATAGAATGTCTTTTGTTCTTTTGGATAGATGCCCAGTAATGGGATTGCTGGATCAAATGGTAGATCTACTTGTATCTCTTTGAGATATCTCCATATTGCTTTCCACAGAGGTTGCATTAGTTTTCAGTCCCACCAGCAGTGTATGAGTGTTCCTATCTCTCTACATCCATGCCAACATTTGTTGTTTGGGGACTTTTTGATAAAAGTCATTCTCACTGGAGATAAATGATATCTCATTGTGGTTTTGATTTGCATTTCCCTGATGATTAGAGATGTTGAGCATTTTTTCATATGTTTTTTGGCCATTATTCTGTCTTCTTTTGAAAAGTTTCTGTTCATGTCCTTTGCCCACTTTTTGATAGGGTT